>JAESUZ010003223.1:0-55000 GCA_017311185.1 Proteles cristata cristata | reverse complement strand
TTATGTACTTAAACTCAAGACTGAAAAGGGCCTGAGAAATAAACACCAATAGTAGAGGCTGGAGCTGGGGTAAGAGAATATAAGTGAAAGAACTGAAATATCAGCTCTATAATCTGAGGGTCCTGCGTTTTCAAATGCAAGATTTTGCATGTAATTGAACAAATAAATTCTAAAATGTGTCTGTCCAACTGCCTCACTTATAAAATGCATAGAGTACGCAACAGAATCAGGCTTTTAAAAGAATTTTGTATAGGATAAAGGTGGCATTTTATTTTTTGAAATATTTATTTATTCATTCATTCATTCATTCATTCATTTTTAGTAATCTCTACACCCAACGTGGGGCTCGAACTCTCAACCCCAAAATCAGGGGTTACATGCTCTTCTGACTGAGTCCACCAGGCACCCCAGAGGTGGCATTTTAGAGCATGGGAGAAAGTATGCACTTTCCATGAAATGCTTCTGAAATTACTGTATTTATACATAGAAAATAAATCATTGAGTTCACGCAGAAATCAATTCCAGGCATAGTTAAGGAAGTAAACATAAAGGCAAAATTATACGCAAATATAAATGTGCTTATTAATGTCTGAACAGGGGTAACCTTCTAAAATACAATCCAAAGAGAAGGCTTAAATGGAAAGTCTGACTATATTAACACGTAAAATTGTATTTATATGGGAAAAGATACCATAAAGAATATTAAAAGGCAAAGAAAGCCTGTGAAAAACTACTTGAAACACATTTAAACATAAAGAATTAAGAACCAGATAAATCTAGAGAACTTGCAATCAATAAGAGATGAACCATCCAGAAGACAAATTAACAAAGGACGCTGAAGAGGAAATGCAAACAGCCAATGACGACATAAAAAGATACTCAATTTCCCTGCAATTCAGCAAGTACAACCTATAATAACATTGAACGTTTCCCCCTTAGGTTGGTAAAATAAAAGTGGCCATTAATAGTCAGTATTGGTGAATGCGAAGCAAAGTCTTACATGACCCTGCCATTGATTGAGCCATTTTGGAAGACCACTGAGAAATATTTATTACAGAAGAAGATACAATCTCATCCGACTAGGAAATAGTTTCACCCTACTTATGTTAAGAATAGAACAGAATAGAGGAAAATCATATCCCTAAAGATACAAATACATGTATTGGATTTTTAAAGTGAGAATAGAATCTGTATGTGTCTCATGAAATAAAAAGAAGAAAATTACTATTACATTGAAAATTTACATGACGTGTTTATGGAGGCTTGAGAAACCAGTAGCTATCTGAATCTTCAGACCCCAAACCTTGGGCTCCAAGCCCTACAGCATTCACGCCATGGGACCTTGGGGAAATCGTGTCGAAACCCTGACTTTTCCTTTCCTCACCTGTAAACTAGACATTTCATAACTGCCACGTTATCGTTCACAGTTGTTTGGGGAACTAGATGCATGAATCCATGGGAGGGCTTTATAATCTCTAAAATGCGATTCTGATGTCAGCTAGAACTGTCACTAATTATGTGGATAATTTTCAATTAACATCTAGCTATTGATGAATATTTGAAAAGCCGTATTTCAAAATGAAAGGACATCTGCTTTAAGTAGATTATGGTTAATCTGATTGTTTCCTCCCTTTGAACAGTCCCTCTCTGCCTTCCCTCCCTCCCTTCACCCTTCTTTCCTCCTTCCCTCTTTTTTCTCTGCCTTCCGGCTACAGCAACTATCATGAGTCTGGTGTATAAACTTCAGGACTGTTTTTAAAATATAATTTCAGGTACATAAATAAGTCCTTCACTTCTCTATGGCTGTCAGCATTGTTCCTTGTAAAATTTTAAAGACATTACGTATGCCTTATATATTACAGCCTCCAACTTCTTGAGTTAAATTTATAGCCACTGAGGCTGCAAAAGCCTGTGACTCTCGTGGTCCCAGGCACCACTTTTTAGGTGAGAAGCTCTGAAACAGAAATGAACGTTTATTGGTCCCTGATTCCGTAGGCAATACACATTTACAGATGCTGTGTCAATTCTGAAGATAACCAAGTACAAGTTTTATCTCCCCATTGTAGAGGTTATGAAACTGGCTAACAATGACAGGTTATTCTGGAAGCTCTTCACTTCACAACATGAACACATTGGACCGAGCCACCATGGCTGTCCTGCTGACTGACGCAGTGTCTGACTGGTCCCCGGCACCCCTTCTTGCCTCCTACAATCTCTTCCCACACTGGATCAGAGTGAGATCTTGTCCTTTCTGCCCAAAGCTTTCTTATAGCTTGTCACCTTGTCTAGAGTTAAGAGTCTTTACAAAAGCTTCAAAGATCCTGCACCATTTGGCCGCTGCTACCTGTCTGACTTACCTTCTGCCTCCTTCACTCCATTTCTGCCGCACTGGACTCTGTGGCCTTCTGAGGACACCCCAGCCACGCTCCTGCCAATGGCAGCCCGTTGTTTCTTCTGCCTGAACGTTCCACCCTCGGATGTCTTCAAATCACACTCTCATTTCCTTCAAGTCTTTTCGCAAATGACATCTTCTCGGGGACGTTCACTATAACCAGCTGCTGGGTTCTAGGACTCCACATACCTCTTCTTAGTGAGCATCGTTTAATGACATATTCACTTATTTTGCCTGTCTGCCTTTCCCTTAAGAAGGTGTAAGTTCCTTGAAGTCAGAAGATTTTTTTTTTTTTTGGTCTTTTTTCTAAGCCCCACCTACCCAGAATAGTCTCCGGTGCATAACTAGTACTTAGAAAATATCTATTGAATGAATAAACAACTCTACAAAGTCTATTTAACCAGCAAGGAGTGGATATAGAGTCCAAACAAATATCTAACACCAGCCAGTGGATTCTTTTAAGCCAAGCAGCCTCCTAGTGAAGGATCAAAGTCCATCATGGGAACTGTTGCTAGAAATTTGGAGAATAACTGAGCAACTCCCTTCTCTGCAGCAGAAGTAGAAGAAGAAAAGATGGTCTGTGTGTAGAGCCCAGTGATTCCACTTATGCTTGGGGGATCTGCGGCAAGGAATGGGAATTTTGTTCCATTCCCAGTACTTGAACTTGGAAGATAGAATCTATAATCAGATAACCAGATACCTGCCCTCCACACTGTGAGACAGAGAACCAGATGTGGTAGTTTTATATCACGCAGAAAGCCCCTAATTTTTTTTCCTGACTTAATTAAAACCTCTCCTGCCTGGACATGACCTCCAGCAGAGAATCATTAGAAGCTTACCTATACACCAGGAAAAGAGATCAAGGAAGGAAAATAAATAGCCAAATGTTTAGAAATACCTTTGATTCACATCAAGTTTGAAGGACTTAAGTGGTTATTAAGCACGTAGCATGGAATTCCTGAGGAGTAGAGCTTTTGGTCTGCAGCCTCCCATTGCCCTAAATCATGTACACTCACGTTTCCTTCACAGAAATCTTCCTCTGAAAGTTGATAGGACAGTTTCGGCAGATTTGGCAGATTCAGAGAGCAGAGTCAAGACTTCTCTGGAAGCCAGCTCTGTTCTTCAAGAGGAAGCACAGCTCATCCATCGAAAGTCCCAGAAACCAGCCTGTGAATTAGCCTCCAAGGCCATTCCACGCTTAACACATCTACCATCAAGTACTGTATTTCACTTCTTTTGTTCCTTTTATAGATCACCTTGTGACAAATGCAAGTGGAATCTTTCCAGGAAAAATAAGTTTATCTGCACAAAACCCTACGGCACCCGATGGCAATTTATTATTTTTCAATTAAATTTACTGCAGGGCTGGCGGTTGCCCTAGTTTAATTTTCTGCTGTTTGTTTACCGAACAGGGAAACACATAACACAAAGCATAATAAAAGTCAGATTGAGTTAATTAAATGTGGAACCAGGAAACTCTAACTCTGCCTTTTGAACAGTTTTCTCATTAGATCTCTTTGAAGAATATCATTTTTTAGCTGAAATGTATTTTGACATTTGCAATACATTATTTATTCGGGTCACATTTTCTTTTCTGCAGCCCCAGGAAAGGAGCTGACATCCGCTCATGCTAGTTCTGTCGGGGGGAGGAAGGGGACCGACAGATAGTGTTGGGAGACAACCAAATATGTAGATCAACTTGGAGTTCTTCTGTGGGCAAATGGTGGCATGGTGCTGCCATCTTTGAGCAGGCTCGTGGTGGGTATATTGACCTGGACACATCAAGCAGAACCAGAGAATAGCCTGTAATTAGGTTACTTCATTTCAAGACATTTTTAGAAACTCTTTGATACCAGTCACGTGATCATGGTGACTTCTGTATGTTGGATATCAGCATCTCAAGAGCAAGACCAAGAAGAACAAGATATTAATTGATAAGAGATTGCTTTTAGGGAGTAGAGCAATGAATTCAGAAATGTATAAAACAGTGGCATTTCTTGGGTCATATCTGTCATGTGCGTATACAATACATTTCAATCTATATCTTCAAAGGGCTTAGGAAGTTATGATGGAAAGTTGAATAAACATCAGTTCATCTTGGGGGATTCAACCACATATATCGAATTAAAGTATATATTATTTTCCAGGCTCACGATTGATTTTAATATATGCTAGTTATTTAGAAGTGTAAATTTCAAGGAGAACCTTCTGGGAAGCTCTAAGAAATTCTTTCCTAATATTTAGCAGACTCATTCAAAAACAAAGAAAAAGAAAAACTTTTTCCTCATTGTTTTATTAATGATAATAGGTTTTAGTTTCTAGGGCCGATACAAATAGGCTTCTCCTGGGGCACTTGGGTGGCTCAGTCGGTTAAGCGGCCGACTTCAGCTCAGGTCATGAGCTGAAGTCATGATCTCGTGGTTCCTGAGTTCGAATCATGCAGCGGCTCTGTGCTGACAGCTCAGAGCCTGGAGCCTGCTTCCGATTCTGTTTCCCTTTATCTCTGCCCCTCCCCCACTCACACTCGGTCTTTCTCAAAAAATAAACATTAAAAAGCTTCTTTAATTAAAAAAAAACATAGGCTTCCCCAAGTAGTATACATTTGCCCAAGATGAAAGTGGCACTATTGTTCAGTTCTGAATCAAAATTATAATTTTTACTTAACTATTAACACTATTAAAGCATTAAAATAGTATTGGAGATTACTTGTTGACTCTTTATGATCTATATTTACCTGTAACAAATTTAAAATTTTGTTATTCCAAAGTAATAAATGCTTATTACAGAAAAATGTGGAAAAACCAGAAGAATACATATAGGAAAATTGCATTTATACTTAATCTTCTAGAGCCATAAAGGACATTATTATTTGGCTCTTTTTCCTGTGATATCTGTCAATAATTTTATATGTTCATACATAAAAATTTATTTTAGTTACACCTACATTATTTTCAATTTATATTAACTTAGTTATACCTGTAATCGATTTTTTAATCTCAAATAAAGCAAAGTTAATATTCTTATACAGTCCATCCTTTCTCTGCACCCTCCTTCCCTGACCTCAACCAAAATACAGCTTTGATTCCACAATTACCACCGAAATAACCAACAATGGTAACTTTATGTGCACATTTCCAGATACTTTTACAGACAATTACAAGCATATATGAACATGTAGAAATAGTTATGTTTTAAACTGATTTTTTAAACATAATCAGTACCAGAAATGTACATATGCAGTTATTCACTTTTTTTAACTTAAAACTATGTAATGAATATTTCTCCGTATCAGTACAAAAAGTCCCAGCAAGTCTTTTTACAGCTGCATAATATGCAGAAATCATTTAACTAGTTCTCATATTGCTGGAAATACCAATTTTTACCAACTTCTTCCATTTTGTAAATCCCTGGATTCAACTCTTTTGGACAAGTGCATTTCTCTGAGGTTAATATTTACATGTAGATTTGCTAGGTATAGAAATAATCAATAAAACAAGAACATTTAGCTATACTTAGGCATCACCAAAAACTGAGAAGCCACAGAAAGCAAAGAATTGGGATTGTTCATCTTAACCATTAAGAGTTTCCATTTATTACTTTGAAAACAAACCTTAAATTGCTGAGAAAGCTCTTATTGCTGCATTGTTTATACTTACTAATACTTTTTGGAACTATGATTAATTTTCACACTAGACATAGTTTAAAGATTTTGCAATTAATTAAAATTATCAAACCTTAAAACTAACTTTTTAAAGATCTTATCATTAAGTAATCTCTACACTCAATGTGGGTTCTGAACTCACAATCCTGAGACCAAGAGTCACACCCTCTACCAACTGAGCCAGCCAAGCACTCCCCCCCTAAAACTAATTTAAAGTGATGGCAATGAAAATGACAAAGTCAGGACCTTGGAAAATTATCTCCTCCATAAAAGCAATGAGAATATTGCTGAGTCATCAGAATTAACTTTTTCAGAACTCTAGAAATTAACCAATACTTCAGAAATCCAGGGAATGTTTATTCAAAACAAAACAAAACAAAACAAAACAAAACAAAAAGGCTGAATCTTGGTAAGAACAGCAACTACTTTAGCGATCCATGTTCCCATCCCCTCTATCCAACTTTGCAGTATCCCTGACAACCAATAGACTACAATCACAGTAAAAATTAACAGCCTGGCTCAGTTCTAGTAGGCTTCTGGTCTCCACAATAGCTAAAACATGGAAAGAGTCTAAGTGTCCATCAACGGACGAATGGATCAAGAAGATGTGGTTTATCTATACCATGGAATACTACATGGCAATGAGAAACAATGAAATCTGGCCATGTGTAGCAACATGGATGGACCTTGAGGGTGTTATGCTGAGCGAAATAAGTCAGGCAGAGAAGGACAAATATCATATGTTTGCACGTATAGGAGGATTAGGAGGAACTTGACGGAGGAACAAGGGGGAGAAGAAGGGAGGAAATGGTGGGGGAAAGGGAGAGAGGCAAACCATGAGAGACTCTTGAATGCTGACAAAAACTGAGGACTGATGGATGTGGGGGGGAGGGGGGATGGGCATAGAGGAGGACACTTATGGGGATGAGCACTGAGTGTTATGTGGAAACTAATTTGACAATAAACTATTTGTAAAAAAAAAAAAAAAAAAATTTAACAGCCTGGCAATCACACTAAAGGGCTGGTCTGGATAAGAACTTGTTCCAGACTCCATTCCCTGGCTAGTGGTTTCACTGGAAGACTCGACTTGAAAGACTGTCTTTGGCTTCCCTGACTCCAAACTCTCCCAGTGTGCTCAGGTTTTTGCCCAAAGAAACTTGTTGAACATGACTGCCTAAGATGACAAGATCAGGTGAGGTACACAGTAGGCCAATCAAAAAGTTTCAAGGGGAAATCTTGGGAATAAAATGTCCAGAGTTGGCAGAAAGGTCTGACATATTTCTGGAAGTCAGAAAGACCACATGCATGAGTGGGGTTGTGCACATGTCCAGGGCTAGGCGCATTCTCAAGAAACAAAAAAACGAGAAGACCCTCAGCTCTCACTTTTGGCGAACTTTGAGGCTCTGTGCCAACAGGCAGTGAAGGCAGAGATCAAGTTGTAAAGTGCTCCCCCAACACATACACAAGACCCGATGGCAAATGCAAGGACATTTACTGGTGACAAGCATTTCAGTAAACCTCTGTTCAATCATTAGCTGACCACTAAGTTAACTCAGCAAGACTTCAAAGGCCACACAAGATGAAGAAGGCGTATGATACAGCATCACTTCAGAAAAGTTATTAACTAAACAAAAAATAATAAGAAAAAACAGTCACGGTGGCAAACCCTTAGGGAAGAGGTGAGGAGAATCTAATTTCCAATGGTATTACGTTATATTACTTAAAATTTCAGTTGTCAACCAAAAATTAAGCATGTGGAAAAGAACAAGAGAATATGGCCCATACCCAGGGAAAAAGGAGTCAGTAGAAACTACCGTCAGACATATATTGGCCTTATTAGACAAAGACTCTAATGTGTATTTTATTTTTGAGAGAGAGAGAGACAGACAGAGAGTGCAAGTGGGGGAGGGGCAAAGAGAGAGGGAAACACAGAATTCTAAGTAGGATCCAAGCTCCCAGCTGTCAGCACAGAGTCCAATGTAGGGCTCGAACTCACAAACTATGAGATCATGACCTGAGCCGAAGTTAGACACTTTACTGAATGAGCCACCCAGGCACCCCTAGACAAAGACTCCAAATCAGTTATTTTAAATGCGTTAAAAGAACTAAAAGGGACCATATTGAAATAACTAAATGGAAAGAGGGAAAACAACGCCTCACCAAGTGGAGAATGTTAATAAAGATAGAGACATTATTTTTTTAATAATCAGATAGAAATTCTAGAGCTGAAAACATCATAACTGAAATACGCCGATTTCCTAGCGCTGGTGTAACAAACTACCACAAATGTAGCAGCTTAAAACAATGAAAACGTGTTCCCTATAGTTCTTGAGTTCAGAAATCTTAAATGAACTAAAATCAAGGCATCTGCAGGGTTGTATTTCTTTCTGGAGGCTCTAAGAAGAATCTATTTTCTGACTTTTCCCCGTTTCTAGAGGCTGCCTGCATTCCTCCACTCGTAGCCCTTTTCCATCTTCAAAGCCAACAACGGCGAATCAAATCTCTCTCATGATGCTATTTCTCTGTTTCTCACTGTTCTTCCTCTTTTTCCCCATTTTAGGGCTCTCGTGGGTTAAGATTACACTGGACACACCAGATAACTGATGATAATGTCTTTATCTTGAGGTCAACTTATTAGCATACTTAATTCTATCCGAAATCTCAATTCTTCCTTGCAATGTGACAACATATTCAGAATGCTGGTGTAAGACGTGTACATTTTAGGGGACCACTATTCTGCCTACCACGGGATCAACAGTAGGTGGGAGTAATCAGAAGAATGTGTCAGCAAACCTGAAGACCGGTCAATTGAGATGATCCAGTCTGAGGACCAGAAATAAAAAAGAATGAAGAGAAACAAACAACTTCAGAGACCTTGTAGGACATAATCGAGTCGACCAATATACTCATAACAGGAGTCCCAGAAGAAAAGGAGAGAGAAGGGAGCATACATAATTATGATTCTTTTATTATTTGAAGAAATAATAGTAATTTTTAAAAATTTGATGGTAATGTTTTCATCATTTCGTCAGGAGATTAAAACAAAAACAAGAACAAAAACAAAAACAAAACAAGCAAACAAAGAAACCTGTGGCATACAGGGCCAGATTAGATAAATAAGTAAATAAACAAACAAATGATATTTTTGGCCCCCAAAAATGCTAACTAAAAACTAGCATTGTAAGAAGAAACTCTGGTTTCTGGTACTATTTAACCTTCAGAAAGAAAGTAAAATCCATTTCGACCCTCTGCTCCCCCATGTTGGTATCTCTCCCTTGAGTTATCATCTCCAAGGAAACCTGAGTCTATATGGGTTCCATGATTTTCTTCTCAATTTATTAAATCCTATTCTGTTTTTACCCAAGCTACGAGTTCGCATCCTACGTATTGGCACACGGAGCCTCTTGGCTTCTTTTTCTTTTTGCCATATATTTCCGCCCTTAAAATTTGGATTCACTCTTTATATGCCAACCAGGACAGCAAGTACAGCCTCTAGAAATCGTCAGAGTGGAAGCCACAAAGTTCCTGCGTGATTCTCATTACTTGGTCCTTTCCTACAAATGGAGTAGTTCTTAGTGCAGCAAGCTGGTCAAAGGGCCACTGGGTAGATCTTAAGTAGAGTTTTATCCCTCGAATGGAAGGAAATATTTCAATCATTTTTCTCCTGGCAGAAAATGAGCGATCAGCACTGTCCTGTTTTAAGACTTATGATCAGGAGGTGAAAGTCAAAGTGGTGAGTCAGAATTGACGATAAGGATTCTGGGATAAGGAAAGCTCGAGAAATGTGTCCAGTCTTGTTGAATGCTGAGTGGCTCATGAGGCTGACAAGCTGAAGGTGGAAAACGCGTTCCTCTAGCAGGGGTGAAATCTGAAACACGATTATCCTCCAGCGCACACTCGCTGATTTGGGTTGTAAGAACGAGTCTATATATTGTTTTTACTGGATCGCCTCAAGATAACCCCTTATGAATTTATAAAACGCTAGTAGAATATTATTTAATAGGTGACTGTCATTGCAAGAATATGACTGATCTTAGCAGAAAGTCTCAAGGCCTCAGAGATGTTCATTTAAAGAAAAGAAAACAGAAAAAAGTCAAAGTTTTATCGAGTCATCTAATTCTAGACGACACAAACAGTCATAGTGTTGTTGATTCTGTAAAGATTCATATACTTTCATTGCAATTTGTCCTATAAAAACATGTGCCCTGTTGGTATTCATGGATAAGGACATTTTAAACTCGGGGATTAACTCCTTTAAAAAAATTTTTTTTAATGTTTTATTTAATTCTAGGAGAGAGAGAGACAGCATGAGCAGGGGAGGGTCAGACAGAGAGGGAGTCACAGACTCTGAAACAGGCTCCAGGCTCTGAGCTGGCACTCAGCACAGAGCCCGACGCGGGGCTTGAACCCATGAACGGGGGATCATGACCTAAGCGAAAGTCGGACGCTTAACCCACTAAGCCACCCAGGCGCCCCGGGGATTAACTCCTTTAGAAGTACCCCACTGATAATCCGTTTTTATATAGACAAGGTTTCTGTAATAAATTAACTTGGGTATGACACTAGCTAATTGGAAAAAAAAATTAATCATCTTTTGAGAACCATGATTAATTTATGAATTTTACACACTACACTTGCCTAATTAACTGTAACTTCTGCTTTTTCTTTTGGCTCTCAAACGGCCACAGATCAACCAGTGGAAACACCTTTAATTTGGTTTCTTGTGCCTTTTTAACGTCATCGCTGAACTTAAGAACCTTTGCTCCAACTCAACAAGATATTCGAGCTATGAAAGTATCTCCACTCTAAGAATGCCCAGTGTTTTTGTAATGTTTCTCTTATTTTATTTTGTTGGGATTTTTTGGTTGTTTGGGTTTTTTAAAAAAAATTTAACATTTATTTATTTTTGAGAGTGAGACAGAGTATTTTTTAAATTCCTTAGCATTAGAAATAATCAAGTACCTGGAAATGAGTCTAACAAAAGATGTGCAAGAATTCAATGCAGAAAATTACAGAACATTATTAAGAGGAAATAAATGGCACATGAACCTACGAAAGATATATCATGATTACTTAATCAGAAAACTCAATATGGCAAAAATGTTAATTCTCTCCAAATGGATCATAGCTTCAGTGCAATCCAATGAAAATTACAACTCTTTTTTGTGTGAAATTTGACAAGGCGATTCTGAAATGTGTATGGAAATGCCGTCTATGAGGCATGGTATTACTGCCCAGATGAAAAAAAAAAAGCCAAAGAAACAGAAATAAGAGCTTAGAAAGACATCCATGGATATCTAAACCCTTGTTTCATGGCAAAAATGACATTGCAGAACTCTAAGAAAACGACAGTCTTTGGCCCCTAAATAACACCAGGTACAAAAATTAAGTCACGTAGATTACATGCTTACATTTGAAAGGCAGAAATATAAAAGCCTTTAAAATTTTTTGCATGAGGGACGCCTGGGTGGCTCAGTCATTTAAGTGTCCGACTTCAGCTCAGGTCATGATCTCACAGTTTGTAAGTTCGAGCTCTGCATGGGGCTCTGTGCTGACAGCTCAGAGTCTGGTACCTGCTTCGGATTCTGTGTCTCCCTCCCCTCTATCTGTCCCTCCCCTGCTCACGCTCTCTCTCAAAAACAAATAAACATTAAAAAATTTTTTTTCGGGGGGTGCCTGGGTGGCTCAGTCAGTTAAGCACCCGACTTCGGCTCAGGTCATAATCTTGCGGTCGGTGGGTTCAAGTGCCACATCTGGCTCTGTTCTGACAGCTCAGAGCCTGGAGCCTGTTTCAGATTCTGTGTCTCCCTCTCTGCCCCTCCCCAGCTCTTGCTCTGTCTCCCTGTCTCAAAAATAAATAAATGTTAAAAAAAAATTTTTTTAATAAAATAAAAAATTTAAGGGGCGCCTGGGTGGCTTAGTCGGTTAAGCGTCCGACTTTCGCTTAGGTCATGATCTTGCGGTTGTGGGTTCGAGCCCCCCGTCGGGCTCTGTGCTGACTGCCTGCTCAGAGCCTGGAGCCTCTTTCGGTCTGTGACTCCCTCTCTCTCTGACCCTCCCCTGCTCACGCTGTCTCTCTCTCTCTCTCCTAAAAATAAATAAAACATTAAAAAAATTTTTTTTTAAATTGCATGAATATAACACTGTCTTTTTTGGGGTGTAAATACATATTATAGAATGGCTGAATGACACAGTAGGTATATATTTACATTTTTAAGAAGTTGGTAAACTATTTTCCAAAGTGGGCACCTGGTTTTCCATTCACAGGTGAACAGAATAAGAGTTACAGGTGCACTGGACCCTCGACACTTGGTATGGGTCATTTTTATTTTTTTAGGTTTGATCATTATGACAGAAGTGTAATGTTATCCCAGCATGACTTTAATTTGCATTTTTCCTAATGGTTAATTCCCTTGGCTATCTTCTTTTGTGCCTAACTGCCCTCTACATGTTTGCTTTGGGGGTGCGTCTGTACAGATCTTTTTTTTTTTTTTTGCCATTTATTAATAGGATAGTTTATTCTTATGTTATTGAGTTTGTGGAGAGTTCTTTCTATATACTGGAAACAGTGCTTTTCAGATATATGATGTGTAACTCTTTTCTCCCAGTTTGTGTCTTGACTTTCATTTAAACAGTGTCTTTTGGAGAGCAAAAGTTCTTAATTAAAAAAAATATTTGCCTTTATTGATTATTGAGAGACAGAGAGAGATGGAGCACAAGCAGGGGAGGGGCGGCGAGAGGAGACACAGAATCTGAAGCAGGCTCCAGGCTCTGAGCTGTCAGCACAGAACCCGATGCGGGGCCCAAACCCACGAACCGTGAGATCACGACCTGAGCCGAAGTTGGATGCTCAACTGACTGAGCCACCAGGCGTCCCAAAAGTTCTTAATTGTAATGAAACTAAAATTTTCAATTTGAATTTTTATGAACAATACATTTGGCATCGTTTCTAGGAACTCTTTGCCTATCCCAAGGGTTCTAAATCTGTTTCTATGTTTTCCCAGAAGTTGTACAGTTTTAAGTTTTACACTTAAGTCTATGATGATCCATTTGAGTTAACTTCTTTATATGGTGTAAGGTTGAGGTCTAAGCTTAATTTTTGCATTTGGATACCCAATTATTCCAGCACTATTTGTTGAAAAGATGATCCTTCCACCATTGAATTGCCTTTATACAAAACCAAGTTGTCCATTCTTATATGGGTCTAAGTTTAAATTTTTTAAATGTTTTTATTTATTTCTGAGGAAGAGAGAGAGACAGCATGAGCAGGGGAGGGTCAGAGAGAGAGGGAGACACAGAATCCGAAACAGGCTCCAGGCTCTGAGCTGGCTGTCAGCACAGAGCCCAACGCGGGGCTCGAACCCACAGTGTGAGATCATGACCTGAGCCAAAGTTGGACGCTTAACCGACTGAGCCACCCAGGCGCCCCTATATGGGTCTAAGTTTAGACTCTTGTCTTTGTTCTATTGATCTACTTGCTCATTTTGACTCCACTACTGCATGTATCAATGAATTTTTTTTTTTTTTAAGAAGTCTCAGCATCTGGGGAGTCCTCCAAAATCGTTCCTTTTCAAAGTTGACTTTGCTCTTCTGGAATTACCTTAGCAGTTTCTACCAGAAAGCCTACTGGGATTTTTGTTTGGTGTTGCATTACTTCTATGATTAATTTAAAGAGAATGGACGTCTTCATGGTATGGTGACCAATGTATGGTTTCTGATCAAGGAACATGATGGTTCTCTCTATATGTTTAGGTTGTCTTTAGTTCCTTTCAAGAATACTTTTTAGTGTTCAGTGGACAAGACTTTGGTATTTGAAATGCTATTTTTAAAAGTCAAAGTCTTATTGTTTACTGTACATGTACTTTGTGCTACATACCCTAGCTACCTGGATTTTCATGCACTCAACCTCATTTCCTCAACTCGCAGAGTCTACCAGGCTACCCCTGGATTCTATCTCCCGGTACCATAAACCCAAACCTCAAAAGAGACAGCTGGGGAAATCACAAGGCGGATATTCTTGTTCCCATTGGTAATCACTCTCTTTCATCACTTGGTGTCCAGTGTTTCACGCATTTTATCCTTTTTTGTTTTTTCCAGGTTGAGGGGTAAGTCTGGTCTCCATTATTCCATTTGTTGGGAGCTGAAGTCTCTCTGGATGGTTTTCCTATGTTTGCGCCTGATCTGATCAAGCCACTAGATCCTTCTAAAATCTCTGGGCTGACAGAAGCAGTTCCCAGTCTCCCTCCAGAGAGGAGAATACTCTCTACTTACAGGAATTCTGCAAAGGCATCACCTGAGGCAGGTGTCTCATGAATAATTCTTGTCCTCTTCAGGATTTGAACTTAGCGCCTCTTATTGCCCTCAGGCTCATGTTTAACCCAGGTCAGAGCTCACCACAGCCCGTGAAGTTTGCTGCAGTTTCTGTTTTCAATCGAAAGTGGCTAATTATGGCACTTGGTTAATCCCCACAAGCAAGAACTGGAAGAAAACTTGTGAGCACTGGACTGGAGAATGAGGGGGTGGAGTCCAAGACCAGACAGTGGCAATTCATTCACAGGGATGCACTCTCCAGTGACTCTGGCTTTAACATCCTGGCAGGGCCACCTGGAAATGATTCTTAAACATGGCTGGGAAGACTTTTTGAAGCTTGGTCAAAAAATGACCTACAACATATGAAGACGAGAGGATCAAATTGCCTTCATATGGCATTATTGAGGGTATCAGAAGGCACACGTTAGAACAAATTCATCAGGTAAGGTCAGAAAATCCACCAACTGATAGTGCACCCCAGAGTGGGGGTGGGGAGGGACTCTGAGGATACTTCCATGTCTAGGCAATGAGACAGGAGTCTATCCTTTGTAGGTGAGAGTTAACAGCATATATGGCCCCCTGTATGAATGGGAATGATGGGTTTCTACAATGGGAGCACCAGACAACAATGCTTAGCTGTCAGAGACAAAGTGGATGTTATTACTGCAATGGATAGAAAAGGAAGAGGGTCAGGAAGAGTTAATATCTCTGCCAATCGCTGAAGGGTCACAATATCCCAAGGGACAAGACAGACTGCCCACTGCTGTGTTACTGAAATTGTAAAAGGAAAAGGAAAAAGAGAGGCACTGTAGTGAAGAATGCCATGAGCTTCAATGGAAAATCGTGATCCCTTACGCAGTTTCCAGATTTCAGTTAGATCACGGACCCGGAGTTATTCATTAGAGTGGACACCAGCCTCCTGTGGAAGAATTGTGGGACATCTTCACAGTATCCCCCAGTACCTTTCCCAAATAAACGGCAGCCATTCACCAGGGTAACTGCATGGGAAATAGGAACACTCAGCTTTTAAAAGGACAGTTGGATAAAGAGTTTTAACTGACACGGACATCCGGGAACCTTACGTGTCAATATGGCCCTCCAGTTAAAGAACATTCCGGCATACAGGAAAGCCTTTGATAAAGGGAATCCTGCAGAGTCCGGAGTGGCTTTCTAATCTCCAAGTGCCCAACTGGGATGAACATATTGAACAACTAGCAAACTCTCACATTGGTTCTCTGAGGTATGCAATGAAAGTCATCAACGGTAAGGGAACTAGTTAGCACAAGACCCAGAAATTGCCCCTTGTCCAGTACTCCAGCCAAGTTTGTAAATTAGACAAATGCTGCAGACCACTAACATCAAAGACGTCAAAAGGGGTAGGGTTCGTGGTCTTGTCCCCATTCCCTTTTAATTAAACTGTCCCGGGGCGCCTGGGTGGCTTAGTCGGTTAAGCGTCCGACTTTCGCTTAGGTCATGATCTCACGGTTCGTGGGTTCGAGCCCCGTGTCGGGCTCTGTGCTGACTGCCAGCTCAGAGCCTGGAGCCTGTTTCAGATTCTGTGTCTCTCTCTCTCTGACCCTCCCCTGCTCACGCTGTCTCTCTCTCTCCTAGAAGTAAATAAAACATTTTTTTAAAAAAGCCATTTGGTGAAAGTGGTTTTTTTAAAAAAAATAATAATAATAATAATAATAACACATCGTAGAATTATTGTGAGAATTAAAAAATCCTTATCTCTATGTGGCGCCTGGGTGGCTTAGTCGGTTAAGTGTCCGACTTTCGCTTAGGTCATGATCTCGCGGTTCGTGAGTTCAAGCCTCGCGTCGGGCTCTGTGTTGACTGCCAGCTCAGAGCCTGGAGCCTGTTTCAGTCTGTGACTCCCTCTCTCTGTGACCCTCCCCTGCTCACGCTCTCTCTCTCTCTCCTAGAAAGAAATGAAAACATTTAAAAAAAAATGTTCATTAAAAAAAAAAAAATCCTATCTCTAAAACACCAAAACATGGGACCCTTTCGTGGCTCAGGGGGTTAAGCCTCTGACTCTTGGTTTTGGCTCAGGTCATGATCTCAAGGTTCATGGGGTTGAGCTTCGAGTAGGGCTCCATGTTGACAGTGTGGAGTCTGCTTGGGATTCTCTCTCTCTCTCTCTCTCTCTCAAAATAAATGAATAAACTTTTAAAAAAACCCTCAGAACATATCTTGATATATTAAAAATGCTATGGAAGTATTTAACTTTTCTCCTCCTCCTCATTCCCCTTCTCTACCCCTTCTTCTTCTTCTTACTTGAAGAAGAAGAATAAGTTACTACTTATTAGTAGTAGTATGATTATTATTGTCTGTGATTATAGCGTCTTTCTCTTTCCAAGTATTTTTGTTTTTCTACTTTGTCATCAATCATAGGGGTTTACTTCATTGGTTTATTTTTTCAAGTAAGATTTTGGTTTTATTTTTCTTCTTCCTTTTAACTTTCCCCCTTTACTGTGGTGACTTTGCCTTTGCTTTATTTATGTCAGCTTTTTGTCTTCAGAAGCATTAATATTATCAGCCACAACTTGGCCATGGCTTTGACCTGTTAACACCAAATATCTGACCCTGCCTGCAGTTAAGCTAGCACAATGTGACTGCAAGAAGTTCTTCTTCCTACTAACAAGATCCTGTTTTGGCTTCTGAATTCTCAAATAACAGCTCTCCTCTGGGCTCAAGGGCACCTGGTTTGATTCAAAGTCAAGTGTCGTCATCCCTCAGGTGGGAATGTTGGGGAATGGAGTGTGAGAATGGCTTGACATGGATTATGTCTCCCTTCTGATAGAAGCTTCATAGCTGACTTAATTGCCCCCGAAAAGAAAAGAAAAAGAGCTTATGTCTTCAAATCCATAACACACCAGGAGTTGATAGTTTGAAAGCACCCTGAAGAGAAGTCAATGGTGCATCAGCGCAATGGATCAGTGTGTCAAACCCCATTAGTTCTAGAAAGCTAGGAGGTATTTTACCACCGATTCTCTGCGCTTAGAACTCAGGATGGTGGGAACGGGTAAGACTTCGTGGACCATGCCTTGCTGAGCTGAGGTGCCGACTGATCATCTTTCCCAAGGAACCAGGAGTGGAACCAGAGCTCAGATGAGCACCACATGGCAGGATGTTTTTCCATTATGACCCTGATTTGTGAGCAGAATCTCACAAATGTTTTACAGTGCTTTCAGAATACTTGTTTATTTCCCACGGGTTAGTTGGCCATCGGCAGCCTTAGCAATACGATATTAGCTTAACAATTAACTTCTGCGTTGTTCTATTTTTCCTACTTACTTATCTCAGTACATTTGATACGGTTCTGATTGCCTCCTGTCCTGCTCTCTTCAAACAGCACATCTGGTACTCACTCATAAACAGGGATTATAATCATAAACAAAGCTTCCTAATGAGAGCTTTATATACCGAAAGACCCTGATTCTCAGAACTCAAGGAATATAAAGCCTCCAGAGGCTCAAGCAAAAGTGCCCCCAGACCACAGTGGAGGTACAAGTCGGAGATCAGAACTAAGGGCACTCACCAGAAGGACGTTTTTGAGAAAGGAGGGAAGACATCCACCACTTCCTCGCCCTGAGATCTTGAATACTCTCGGAAGCCAAGGGATGTTTTAGAAACTCTGGAAGTTTTACCAGTTAGCAACCATGGGCACTGTCCCAGCTTGCTTCGTGTTGTCACAACAAACAAAGGAAGGAAACTATTTGTCATTGAGGTGATATTACACAGCCGGCCCCAGCTGCAGCTCTGTCTCTGCTCCACAGATGAAATTCTCATCTTGCACAGCAAAGCCAGCATAAATCCGAACTTCCTTACTGTCTCTAACTGGACCTCTAATATTTGAAGAGGAACTCGCACACATTTTTTGAACAAATCCCTCCAGATTCCGAGTGCAAGATAAACAGGTAAATAATCTACTTTGTATGCAAAACAAATAATCCCACTGGTAGGCAGGATGAGCAAAAAAGAAAAAACATACACCAAGAGTATAAAAAAACCATGTGGTTCGAAAGAGAAGGTTTTGCAATGGCACGAATTCCTAGTGTTCCATTTGAGCACAAAGCTCCCAGCAGCCACCTTCAAGCAGGACTTTGGGCCATTTCAAGACCAAAGCACAAATCTAACCAGAGAAAACTCACTGAGGCAGATCTAACACCCTGTCTGTGGATCTCAGGGACTTACTTCCCAAATGTGGGACTGTTCAGGTGAGTCTTAGAGGCAGAACAGAAGCAGATATCTTGTGAGCTCTAGCTGACCTAAGTTCAAAATGTTTCAAATGTGTTCGTTTTTAAACATTTAATAGAATCTTATGCTGGATAGAGAGACATCGAATCAAAGCAACAGTCTCGCTCTTACTGGCCTCCTCATTGCTGGGAACCACCACTGAGAGTAGATTCAGACAGAATGGAGTATGAAGGGGTGCTCGCTGGATGGTGAAAAAAGAGAATACGTTTGAAGGAAGAGAATACATTTGAAGACACTGCGAAACTCAGTGTGTTTGGTTTAGCCTGGAGAGAACATGAAACCTATCTTCCACAATTTTAATGGTTCCCGTGTAGAAGGAGACGGGCCTATTTTGTATGGCTTGATGTGGAAAATGAGGTTAAAAAATGGTACATATCAGTCCCTATATAAAAAAAAAAAAGAACTTTCTATTAGAGCTATTCAAGACAAAGTAAGGGTTGGGATTTGTATGCTCTGTGTTACTGGAAGAACATAAGAACAGTAATAATGAGTATATGCTCAAACATTGGAGCTGAATTTAATGGTCATTGAGGCTTCTCTCTTCCTATGAGTGTATGAGTCTCGATCATAAGCCCTTGAAAAGCAAGTGCTATGTTACAGGTCTTTATATTCTAGAGAGTCTTCCCCAGTTCAAGCATATAACGCAGGGGTTGACATATAGGACTAGATATTTTTTAATCCTTGGGGGTACTGAAATGTTGCCAGGTGCTAAACAATTACTTCCAAGCAAATAAAACAAAGCACACAGAGAGAAACTCTTAAAAGAAATAGGAGAAGAGAATTCTACCGTGTGTCAATCAAGTCAGCAAAACTTCAACCAATCATCACACAACATCATAACCTTAAAATATAAACATCATGGTGGAACAGGGGAAAAAAAACACTCATGTCTTTGTTGCATTTTTCTATATAAGAGAAACTCATGAATCATGATTTTATAGTTTTCTCGTTTCCCTTTATTTAGTTTTTAAATAAATGTATAGTTTTTAAATAAATTTATTCTTGTGAAACAAACAAGTTTATTAGAAGACCTGAAAGAACCAAGAATACAGTTTTGATACTTTTAATATTTTCAAGATGAAGCACATCCCTGTGTTTATAATACTTCACCATAAGCTGAAACTATGATCTTCAGCCTAAGAAGGAGTGACTTTACTCAGTTCACTGAGCTCTTGGTTTGTTCCCACAGAATTGCTCATGGAGATTAGTCTGATGGAAATAATTAGCATTAAGAATTGTATATGTTTAGGGGCGCCTGGGTGGCTTAGTCGGTTAAGCGTCCGGCTTTCGCTTAGGTCATGATCTCACGGTTCGTGGGTTCGAGCCCCGCGTCGGGCTCTGTGCTGACTGCCAGTCCAGAGCCTGGAGCCTGTTTCAGAGTCTGTGACTCCCTCTCTCTCTGACCCTCCCCTGCTCATGCTGTCTCTCTCTCTCTCCCTCTCTCTCTCTCTCCTAGAAATAAATAAAACATTTAAAAAAAAAGAATTGTATATGTTTATAAGGAAAACAAAATATTTAAAATTTTATTTTTCTAGGAAAACATACAAAGAATAACTTCTGTAGCAAGTAAAGATCATTTTAAGTAGACTTAGGAATAACAATTCAAATATTCTTATTATACTTTGGTCTCACTCTGTAAAAAAAAAAAAAAAAAGAGCTGCCCCCCAGATACCCCAAGAGTTCACACTAAAAAAATTTTTTTAGTGTTTCTTTATGTTTGAGAGAGGCAGACAGAGAATGATCAGGGGAGGGGCAGCGAGAGGGGGAGACACAGAATCCGAAGCAGGCTCCAGGCTCTAGGCTGTCAGCATAGAGCCCCAGTCAGGGCTTGAACCCAAGCCTGCTTTGAACCCATGAAATGAACTGTGAGATCATGGCCTAAGCAGATGTCAAATGCTTTAACCAATTGAGCCACCCAGGTGCCCCAAGAATTCACATTTTTTTTTTATTTTTATTTAAAAAACTTTTTTTAATGTTTATTTATTGAGAGAGAAACAGAGCATGAGCGGGGGAGGGGCAGAGAGAGAGGGAGACACAGAACCCAAAGCAGGCTCCAGGCTTTGAGCTGTCAGCACAGAGCCTGACGCGGGGCTCGAACCACAAACCTAGAGATCATAACCACAGCCAAAGTCAGGTGCCAACTGGCTGAGCCCTCCAGGTGCCCCCAGGATTCACCATTTCAAAATCTGCACTTCAAGTGGCTCAGACCACTGAGCATCTGACTTCGGCTCAGGTCATGATCTCATGGTTCCTGAGTTTGAGCCCCACATCTGGCTCTGGGCTGACAACGCTGAGCCAGCTTCAGATCCTCCATCTCCCTCTCTGCCTCTTTGCTGCTTGTGCTCTCTCTCAAAAATGAATAAACATCTTCTATAAACAAACAAACAAACAAATAAAATATGCGTTTCAACCTCACTTCAAAAAAATCGAAAGGTCTGACCACACTGGGATCCCCGTTGTCTTATGGGAGCAGCAAACATCAATCGAGTTGTCCCCTCTTCAGAAAGGACATGCTCTTGTGGGCTTGCCAAGCGCTCCATGACCTCGTGCCCTATCACACCGAGCCTGTCTCACTCACATGCACACTTGCTGCCTTAGCCCTGCGGTTACTGAATTTCTGACCATGAGCCCAACTACACACATGTACGCTTGTAGGAAGCTTCTGGGTAACCTGTTCCTCCCATTATTCCACTAGCCAGCTCTGTACAAATCCTTTTGCGGAGTCTAGAGTTGATTCATGCCTTCTGGAATGAAGGTGATTCTCAGGACCCACCACGAGAGCGCACCCAACAAGGGCAGAAGAGACCCCATACTCCCTATGCGTAAGCAACACACTTGACCATTTGCCTGGTTGAAAAGGCGTTGAGTTGACCCTTAAGTTGCAGAAAGTCTGCTGTCCTTCAGAGTGCAGGGGACATTGTCCCAATTTACAACCTTTATCTACACGACGATCACGGGCATTGGGTGGGGTGAGGAAGGATAATTAAGAGGGAGACTCTTAAATACTCTGGCTTTCAATGGTGAAGTTGTGGCTTAACTATGAGGCTTGTCAATGCCCTTCAGCCATGTCCAACAAGAATACACCCGAGGTTAAAAGAAGGGAATTTATTACTCCTTTCACAAGGGAGAAAACACACCACAGAAAATTGTGTGAGGGAGGGTGTATTTCAGTAAGAAAATGTTAGAAAGCACCCTGGATAGGAATAGAGCTTGGGTTGGGTTATTTGGGGAAATGGTCTACAAAAGTAAGGGTCCTCTCTGGCTTGGATGCTGTCAGAGAGTGGGGCGATTTTATGACTCGGTATTTCATGGGGGTCACAGTGACTTTGTTTTCATCTGCTCAAGACCAAATTACGAAGCGCCCCTAATTTTCTTTCCTTTTCTCATTGTCTCAGAGTGATCGTGTCTGAAGGTGGTGTTCTGTGGAAGTATGTGCTCCGGGAAAACAAAGTGGCCTGGCCGTGGGCATCAGGCAGCCTTGTAATAATATTGAGATCCATCTGGGAATGTTAGGTCAGTCTTAATAGTGCTTTAGAGTGTCCAAAATGCAGTCATGGATATTAATTGGCTTATTTAATGGCAAAACAAGTAAGGTAGAACACACAAAAGATATTTTCACACGGATGGCTCTCAGACAGTCCTCATTTACATGCTAGAGGGACCACAGCAGACCCCCCTGCCTCTAAACTGAGCTCAGTTGGAGGAAAATAAGGGGCAGGGGAAGGGGGTTCTCCTACAATGCTACTGGAATCATTCCCAGAGACAGTCATCTTCATAGAGTTCCACCTTCGAGAAACATGCCCTTTACCTTCCAACATCTGCTTGTCATGACAAGTGACCAGTCATCCACCCCAGAATCAGTGTTCTTGTGAAGAAGAGAAACCAAGTCCCAGAGAAGAGGGGACATCTTCAGGAAAGCCAATCACTTGTCCTGAATAATTACTGGATTTGGGCATCTGATCCACCCTGATCAAAATTGAAACATGGACAAAAGATGGTACCTGACTTACTCTACTGTGGTCTCTTTCTTTTCTTCCTCATCAGGGCATAGCCTACTCAAGGGTTATCACACCTCCCAAACTAATCCTAGGCAAGGAGTGAGCCAGTGTGTTCAGTGATAGGAATATCTTCCAGAGTAGGAGTAAATTTCAAGAGAAAACAGGCTTCAGAAGAAGAAATGGTAAGACAGGCTTTTGGTCTAAGGCTGAATGGTGGGTTCCTCAAAAGGGAAAGGCTTCCATCACACAGATAAGAACAGGTGCAGGGGCTGGCTTCCCTGGCCAGCTGACATGGACTGCTCTCAGCTCTGGGGCCTCCATCCAGGTCTGTCCACAGATGTGGGGAGCGCCTGGTGGGGGCAGGAGGTGGGGTGTGGAGGATGTGCAGCATGAAACCCACCTCTGGCCTACGAAATATCAGCTATAATTAGGAGGAAATTTCACTGTGAGGCAACTCTCTTTTGGTTCAAATCTGCATGGCCTTAAATATGACATCAATGTTCCATCCATAGGGGGTCCCTTCATCTGTGACACAGAGGATGCAATACACCTACATCAGTAAGTTTTCACTATAAGTGTTAAATGAATTGATGCTTGTTGATTCAGTGTTGGCCTTCCAAGGCTTGCCGCAGCCACTCTGGATTTTCACCCATAAGTCCCGGTCCATCAAACTTGTTATTTATTTCACCCTTTGGGGGAACTCACCATTCAGCCTTAGACCAAAAGCCTGTCTTGCAGTTTCTTCCTCTGAAGCCTGTTTTCTCTTGAAATTTACTCCTACTCTGGAAGGCATTCCTATCACTGAACACACTGGCTCACTCCTTGCCTAGGATTAGTTTGGGAGGTGTGATAACCCTTGAGTAGGCTATGCCCTGATGAGAAAGAAAGGAAAGAGACCATGGTAGAGTAAGTCAAGGTATCATTTTTGTCAATGTCAATTTTGATCACGGTGGACGAGACGCCCAAATCCAGTAATTATTCTGGACAAGTGATTGGCTTTCCTGAATTTATTTCACAAGCCATGTTTGTTCTCAAAGGCAAAAGTAACTGGGTTTATCTCACAGTCTGTTACAAAGATTTAAAAAATGGGAATTATGAACACAACATAAACCCTCTAAAGGGCACATGTTTTAGCTCCCAGAGAAGTCCAAGATTTCTTTTTCATATCATGATGTTTTAAAGCTAATCAAAATCAAGTTCCCTGACTGAAGGGACAATCCATCTCATCCACCTGATATTTCCTTCTCTCAGTCTGGGCCATGCTCGAGAACCCATTTCCCTAAGTCATCAGGGTCTCTTCCAGTTTCTGCAAAAACAGTTCTTTCCCTCCCACAGAATCTTCTGGCTTCCTAGGGAAATGAAACTCTTTTTGATCCACAGCCTGTGCTGACCCAGAAGCATTTTCCATTCCACATTGTGCCAAAATACTTCTAACTGGCCCGCCATTCATCAGCTGATAATTACTCCCAATATTGGTCATAACCATCCATTTAATATGCTTCCTTCTGTTCAAAAATTAATTTTCTTACATGTTAAGATTTCTGAACTTGAAGTTAGAGTAGTTTAATATATAGTATAATATAACAGAGCAACATTTTTTTTTAAGTAGGCTTCAGGCCCAGCATGGAGCCCAATGCAGAGCTTGAGCTCACGACCCTGAGATCAAGACCTGATCTGACATGAAGAGTTGGATGGTTAAACAACCGAGCCACCCGGGCACCCTGCAGAGCAACAAAATTTTAATGTCTAATAGCAGATGGATAAGTAATAAGAGACTTATTATTTAAGAAGGCTGAATTTAAGCCAGTGGTAGAGAAAACAGATTATACCACAGAACCCTCAAAAGTTTCAGTGGGCATACATGCCCACTTCTGTAAGTGGAGGTAAAGGGAAAAGAGGGCTAAAATAAGAAGGCTTGGCTGAAAGCATTTTAGAAATTAGTTTCTATTCAATGTGATTGGGCAAACAAAGATTGGGGACAAAGAAGAAATCCCACAGTCTCCCAGAGAGGAAAAATAAATGAAACGCTCCACCCAAAAGATCAAGAATCCCGGGGGCTTCAGATTTCTTAACAGGAAATACTGAAATCTTAAAGAAGAGCATGAGATATTTTCCTATTCCTGTTCTTAAAACTATGTACCCAACTAAACTATCAACCATGTGTCAGGCAAAAATATAAACCACTTCACCAACTGAAGGTCTAAAAAACTTTACCTCCTATTCATCCCTCCAAGAAAATCCACTGGAGGACATGTTCCATCCAAACAAGGGAGTAAACCCAGAAAGAAGAATTGAGATCAAAGAAACAGGGTATCCACAGGGTATCTGACCCAAAAGAAAAGAAATGAAAAATCACTGGGATGGTGAAGAAGATCGGAGAACCTCAGATAACCCTTCTGGAGGAAGACCATTCCACACTGAAACAAGTTGTGGAGGAATTTCTTTAAAAAGTGTTAGCATGACTAATGTGAATGAGTGTGTTGAGATGGATGACTGCTGGAGAGTCTGTGTGACACTGGTAATAAATATGTAGATTATTGAGCCAACAAATGAGGGAAGATAATGACTGATTCCAGGAAACATAGAAAGTTGCCCAGGAATGAAAGAGTCACCAGACGTCAGCTCTCAGTAGCGTTCACATGACTGCAACAATGTAAGGAGGGAAGCTAAAATTACAGTAGGATGATATGAAAAGATTGAAGAGGAAGAGAAGGAGGTGTTCCTGTGGAGGAGGCTCAAGGGGTGAAGAAACTTACAGCCTCATCTTCCCTAGTAGGAGGTGAAAAGATAGGTGTAAAGTTAAAAAATCAAGAAGTGGCACTTGGGTGGCTCAATCAATTGAGAGCCCAACTCTTGATCTTGGCTCAGGTCATGATCCCATGGATGTGAGACTGAGTCCCATGTTGGGTTTCATGCTGAGCATATAGCCTGCTTCAGATTCTTTCTTTCCCTCCACCCCTTTTCCCAGCTTCTGCATGCTCTCTCTCTTTCTCTCTCTCTCTCTCTCAAAAAAAGAAAGTCAAGAAGCAGCAAGGCCAACCCATTATTTAGAGATAAGCACAAAAACACCACAGTAATCGCTGGAAGAGGTGATAGAGACTTTTGAGGACTGAGGGGCAGGTGATAGAGACTTTTGGGGACTGAGGGGCAGTATAGATGAAAAGGGAATTGACAATCTGCATATCAACTCCTGTAAGTTTATTTGTCTCTTTACACGTTGTGCCTGAGTCAATGTTGGTCCCTCCACTGGTTTTCCTCAGCAGCTAGGGGGGGTCCCATTCCCGCCCCAGGACTCTGCCCTGACTGGGACCATATCCCAGTCCTCTTTGAGTGGATGGTGCGTGGGGGGCCGTTCTGCCAACGGATCTCTTTTCAAGCTGTGCAAGCAGAGAGCACTGAATACGTTAAGGTCTCACAGTCAGAGGATGCCCAGCAAGGTATTTCTCTGGAAGCAGGGAATCGTAGGGCATTTCACTGCTCTGCACAACTCCTTTCCTATTATTTTTTCCCTTTCTGGAAGACAGAGATGCTACTTGATTTATAGAGCTCATCTCATCTGTTACATCCAAAGAGAAAAATCCCACAGCCAGCCCTCTGTGTGCCAGAGCTGAGGACCAGTCGAGTTGGGCTGGCAACCCTTCAATTAATTATGCTGCTAATTGCCACACAAGCTGCCCATTCATTTAACATCATTCAACAAATATTTCCAGTTCTTGTTGATGATGATCTTGGCATTTTTCCAGGGCTCTGTGGGGAAGACTGGTACTCCCTTCTTCAGTGACCCATTCCAGATGTCTCTATTTGTTTGTGATTTTCTTGGCTCTATTTTCTATCAAGCCAGTCGACTTTATAATTTTCTAGAATTCCTTAAAGTATCTACTGATAAAAACCTCTCTGTCTTCTGGGACTGCTAAGGGCTTCATTTCATTCCTTGACTCCTTTAGTTATTTTCCTGTGATTTGAAGAAGAACTGGTGGAGGTATATATTTGCTTAGTCACCATCTTGATATAGAAGCCAAGTTCCTAACCTTCATTCATGTCTCAGTTTGCTACAGTTCTCTGAGTACATTTATGAGAAGCATAGGTTGGTTGCTGTATCTTCTGAATCCTTGCATTTCTGAGAATTTTTAGCACCCTCTGACATAAACAACAGCTGGGTATAAAATCCTGGCCTCACAATCTTTCCACCTTGAAATCTGTAAGTGTTGCCCCATGGTGGTCTGATATTTGTAGTCACAACTGGTGACACACTGCTTCTAGCTTCTACTTCCCTAGTTGATTTCCTTCTGCGTAGATACTCACTGCATTTTTCCACTAAACATGACACTTAAAAATGTATGTCTAGAATACACCTCACTGGGGCTCTCATTTTACCTCATCATGTCTCTTACCTAATATCACATCTCCTATCCTTTTCCAACACAAAAAATGCAGTCCTTTGTCATGCATTTATCTCTTTTCCACATACATCTTTATGCTTTCTCTTAAATCTTTCTTTTTTCTTTCAAGAAATTTCTACTCTGCCAATTGAAGCACCTCTTTGATGAAACAAAAACAAAAACAAAAAACAACTCTTGTAAATCCTATATCACTTCACTGTCAGGCCATGTTGGAAACCTAGTCCTCCCTTCCAAATACCCCTCCTTGCAGAGTTCTTCCAAATACTAAGGGATTTGGGGCAAGATTTTCCACATGGCATTTCAACATGGCTGTCATCCTTGACTCCCGTTTCTTCCTGATACCCACATCTAATGAATTTAAAGTCGCTTCTACCTCTTAAAATTTTCTCACACCTACCTACTTCTCTCTATTCCCAGGGCCACTAAAGATTACCTTTCCCTCCCTAAATTCCTGTGATGGCCTCCTAATTGGTCTCCCACCATAAGTCTTACTGTTCACTGCTCATTCTTCACGTTATCACTGGGGAGCCCTTTTGAAAATACACATGTAATCATTACTAAAAGTCCTTATCTTTGTGTTACATCCTCAATCCTTGAAACGACAAGATCATTTGTAACACAGACTCTGGTTTTCCTTCACTTTCATTATCTCGTCTTTGATTTTTCCAGGCTTACAGGAATTTTTTCTGTGGTTTTTGCCACTCTTCCAGCTTTGAGACTTTCCCTACGCTGTGACTTCTGCCTGGATTACATCCCTTTTTGCCTCTTAAGATTTTTTTATGTAAACAGATAATGCCTGCATATTCTTCAAGTCTGCTAAACTATCATGTCTTCTGGAAAATAGCTCCTGATCCCCTAAGCCAATTAAAATGTCCCTCTTATAAGCTTGTCACTTCTTTCACAGAACTTTCAGTGCTTTATGCTGCTGATTGTCACTGGTCTGCCTTACCAGGTGGACTTGGCTCTTTTGGAAGAAGGATCATGTCCATCCTCATTCAGGGCCATGATATAAAGGTACTTATTATTTTCACCCAATGACTGACTTTATTAAATAAATCTTTTCCTGGATGCGCTAAATCTTTTAAATACAATGTAACCCTTACTGATTGTTCAACTTTCTCTTCTCTTATTTTAGTGATTGCTTCTCCCTGATCTGCTCTAGTTTTTACTTTTGTTATTCTTAATACACAAAACATGCCTCCTTTCATTTTTTCCTCATCCATTTTGGGGTCAGGATGCTTTTCCTCTGAGTTCTGAGAGACTTTCTTCAACTTCCTTCTATTTGAGCAATTCAGTGTTCTGTGGCGGCCTCTCTTCAGTTCAATTCTTTCATGGCATTTTAAAATTTAACCAGTTCGCTTTTTGTCCATAAACAATCTGCGTGACTTCAGATCTGTACCTGTTTATGACTGCCTACTCTAGCTGAAACGATGCCAGGTCCTCTTGAACTTGGTCAGAATACCAATTAGAGATTTCCGAACACTGTATTCTCTCTCGTGTAGGAAAATCACTTCACGGGGCTACAGTGGTTGGATTTGGCAGATTATTTCTCTTCTTTGGCACACTCTTTTCTTTGTGTATTTTAACGTTTTCCATTTAATTCCAGTTAGCGAACATACAGTGCTATATTAATTTCTGGTAGTGATTCAACACTAAAATACATCGCCCGGTGCTCATCACAAGTGCACTCCTTAATTCACATCACCCATCACACCTATTCCCCTCTTGGTGTTTTCTTTTTGTCTCTGTTTGCTCACCCTTACAGAGGTGAGTGAATGGAGTTAGTTTGATCTGCTTTAACTGTAACACTTTTTATGTCTTTCAGACTCAGGCAAAGAAGGAATGAGGTTACCCTTACTTTGCCCAAACTAAGGTCCACTTCTCGGTAAAGAGGCGCAAACAGCCACGGGGAAAGATGCTATTGTGCCTCGGGTTACACTTCCTGGTTTGTAGAGCTGGAAGTCCGCAAGATCAGTGCCTGCCTTCATTACCGGTACAATCCCTGCTAGCTTAGGTCAAGGACAAATGCCACGGATGGTGTTCCTGCCCCGTGTGATTGCTGGTGCTTTGAGCTCTTGTCAAAGGCAGGAACACAGCTCACTTTTCCCCAACGCCAACCTGTCCAAGTTGAGGAACACCTACTACTTTCTAGATACCTGAGCGCCTTTCAGAGAGACCCTCAACTTATTCTGCAGTCAGGCTTCAAGCACTGAAGCCCATGAGCCAGTACATTCTCTTCTTCAATTTGTGCTGTAAAAGAGCCTTTCAGGGGCGCCTGGGTGGCCTAGTCGGTTAAGCGTCCGACTTTCGCTTGGGTCATGATCTCGCGGTTTGTGGGTTCGAGCCCCGCGTCGGGCTCTGTGCTGACTGCCAGCTCAGAGCCTGGAGCCTGTTTCAGTCTGTGACTCCCTCTCTCTCTGACCCTCCCCTGCTCACGCTGTCTCTCTCTCTCTCCTAAAAAATAAATAAAACATTAAAAAAAATTTAAAAGAGCCTTTCAATTTCTGACATGTTGATGACAGCCAGTAGTCATTTCTAAGACTGGTAAAGCTTTTTCTCTGTTCTGTCTTGGCCACATACATGGGAATCTGAAGACGGCCATCTTTACCCAAATAGTCTTTCCAGAATTGTACTGTAACAGGCTTCGTTAGTGCTGTGCCACCCGTTACGTGTTTCTACGCTATGACTTTTCTTCATCCACACAGAGAAGGTGAATGGGCTCCGATACCTTTACGCAATGGCTCCCCCTTCTGGTCCCACAAGGAGCAGCAAGTCTACTTTGTATTTGCGGAACAACCCTCCCCTAGAATACTGATCAGTCTTGAGTAAAGCTGAGAAGTTCTCAGCTGGAGCAGAGACCTCTCTATTAACTGGGTAATTCAAATTCCTGAGAAGCTTTCGGCGTTTCTTAGGAGACTGCCAGCAGGAAATTTGAGAGCAACATCTGCATCAAGGACGCTCTCCAATTCCAAGCACATGGACGTGAAGGTCCTGGCTTCATCTGGGCTCTTCAGATGGTCAACAGGGACATACAAACCCTGTGCACTGGGAGAGGGCATGTGGGGAAACGAATATTTGCTGTCCACCTGTAACTACACTATCCTCAGAGACTTGGAGAACTGGGCTTCTCGCGAGTTTATGAGGAAACTTTGGGATTGAAAACACACACACGATTTCTCATTTTTCATAGCAAGATAAAGACGGGATAATTTAATGCTCTTAGTGAATGGTTACAAAGTCCATCCTTCCCTAATGATCCATAATGGTTTAAAAGCCACAGTCCGACTGGCATTTTATGATTTGATCAAATTCAGAATTACAAAATTTAATCAAGAAGCATCTCTGCTGTTTGTGATGCTAAAAAATTGATGAAAAACCTGAGAATACTTTTGTTTTTTTTTCTTTCCAGCCTATGGTGTTCTCAATATACATGTGTTTTGTGTTTGGAAGTCTGACCTTTTCTTTCCTCATTACCTCAGGCTACAGATTCAAGTCAAGTAATAGTTATGTGTGGGTACAAGTGGGTGCATGTGAATATATATCTTTTTATTTGCTTGTATATGCCTTCTTATATAAAAATAGTCACTTCCACACATGCAGATGAATGTGTTTTCCATTGGAAATTACTGTCAAACTATCATAAAAACACTTTGGGAATAATTATTGAACTAAAATAGTCTTTTTCCTTGAGCTTAAATAGGGACGTCACTTAATAAAATCACATTGTTAAGGATAACACGCCTAGAGGTTCCCGTAAGGTGCACAATTGCTGTTTTTCATGCACTAACTCTGAGGCTCTCCTAGGCTTTTCTGATCTTAATTGGGACTCAGTCTTCAGCTTCTGCGCACTTCAGGGCTTGGTTATGTGGATCTGCCCAAGGGAATACTGATACATTTCTACATGATTTGAAAATGCTTGCCATTCAAAGAAAAAGGTGTATCAAAAATGTGTTAAAAGCAAATTTAAGACACTTAAGCTGCAGAGAGATGACATCTGTCCTTGGTTCTTGCCTTACACTCACAGGCATTAGAGGAGGTCACAGAAGTGGTCACCCAAGGCATTCTCTTTCCTGTTTCTGGAACTTTCTGTAAAAGTAGTCACGGGGGCGCCTGGGTGGCCCGGTTGGTCAATCTGACTTCGGCTCAGGTCATGATCTCGTGGTCTGTGAGTTCCAGCCCTGCTTTGGGGTCTGTGCTGACAGCTCAGAGCCTAGAGCCTGCTTCGGATTCTGTGTCTCCCTCTCTCTCTGTACCTCCCCCACACACACTCTGTCTCTCTCAAATATAAATAAGCATTGAAAAAAATGTTTAAGTAGTCATAAGAACCAGCAGGGTGTTATTAATGGACCTACTGTTTATTTATTCAGAGCAACCAATCTCCTGTCCTGAGTGATTGGGATCTGGATGGCCGATGAAAATCCCTGGGCTTTCATGAAAGTGACCAGAGAGAGATGTTTCCATTATGCTGGGTTGAATCTGGCAGGCAGCCACCTTATCGCCACTAGGAACCCAAGGACAAGACAACATGGAGATGAGAGAAGAGAACAGCTGTACCACCTGAGGCTCTGGATCCATTTAAGCTTAAAGCCTTGAGCCCCTCAGTTACATAAAAAAAATACCATCCTTTAAAAAAATGTTATTGTGTTTTCTATCATTTGCAATGGGAAGAATTCCAATTGATTTCTTAAAAACTTGCTTAGTTTCAGTCTTAAAACTGAAGAATCATCGTCCATTGGGTGAGACTTGCACACACACACACACACACACACACACACACACACACACACACAAACGCAGGGCTGTGGTGAGAAAAAGTACGAGTGAAGGAGTGAGGGAGGGCTGGACAGTGAAAATGACCTTTGCTTGCTCACTGCCTCTGTCAACAGGCACACAGATCTGGCTGGGCCGGGGGCTGTGTCCCTGGGGTGACTTCAACCCACATTGTACCTTTCAGCCCAGAGCACACTCCTTGTAGATCTGGGATCTCCTCATACACCTTGTTTGTGTTTGGGTTTCTTAGAACTATAATTCCTAACAGAAAACTAGTCCCGCATTTCTTTGTTTTAATGTAGAAGGACACTTTGAAAAAGTCAAGTGAGAGCAGAGCTGCTGGGATCTGAGCTGGGGTGGGGGGGCTTTTAGAGCAGTAGCACCCCGCATACACACCCACCCGGCTTTCTCACCACCCTCCCTGGGCCTGCTGGCCCCCCGATCCCAGAGGCTGGGGCTCTGCCAGGAGCTGGGGGAAACCACAGAGCCCCGCGAGCAATTCTCTACTCGCGATCGAGAAGCATCTCCTTTAGATGAGGAGACCGAGCTCCAGAAACCTTGAAAAAATTCCCTCAATGGTTCACCTGGGCAGACTTACTTCTGTATACCTGAGTTTTATTACTGTATAGTTTTTTAAAAAGCTGTATTCAGGGGGTGCCTGGGTGGCTCAGTTGGTTGACGTCTGACTACTGATTTTGGCTTGGATCGTTGAGTCCAGGGTCGTGAGATCGAGCTCCATGTTGGGCTCTGTGCTGAAGCCTGCTTAGGATTCTCTCTATCTGTCTGCTTGTCTGTCTTCCTCTGCTACTCTCCCTGAATTTGTCTAAAATAAAATAATAAAAATAAAACTTTGTATTCATTTCAATTTCCACAAGTAATATATAAGGACATTCTAATAGTGTAACATTTCACAAATAGTCCAGGTGCCTAAAAAAAGGCCACTCATGAGTCTGCTGCTTTCAGAGGGGAATAAGACAAAAAGTATGGAGGAATCACTCTCAGGGGCTTGCCTACAAGCATCTGTAGATACAGAGAGCATCACTACATGGTGCATTAATGCAAAAATGGCCAACGGAAGGGCACCTGGTGGCTTCGGAGGTTCAGCGTCTGACTCTGGATTTCAGCTCAGGTCATGATCTCACAGTCATGAGCCGTAGCCCCCCTATCAGGCTCCATGCTGAGCACTGAGCCCAGTTAGGATTCTGTCTTTCTCCCTCTCTCTCTGCTCCTCGCTTCTCTCTCTCTCAAAAATAAATAAGTAAACATTTTTTTTAAAATGGCCAAAGATAAAAGACCTTAACTATCCTGATCTTGGTAATCATTCCACAATATGTATACACAGCAAATGGTCATATTGGGCACTTTGCACACATATATAATTGCATGTGTCGATTATTCCTTAATAAAGTTAAAAAATGAAAAGGATCTTGAAGATACCAGTGAGCTTTTTCGGTTGAAAATTCCACCTTCTGTATTTTATTCCCTTTATATGCTCTGTTAAAGGGATATTTATTGGTAAAGCACGTATGTGAGAACTATCTCTGTATTTGCTCCAAGACTCATTTGTATGTTGAGATGTCCCAGCCCTTTTTAGTCTAGACCTTCCTTCAGAAAAATAAAACACTGAGATCTTCTATAGTGTTATTTGAGATTTCAGGATAATGCCTACAAAGGAAAACAAATCAGCAATTACAGAATTCAATATACCATTTCAGACTACACGCTCCTTCTCGTAGACTGTTCCTCCCCACCCCCTTGCATGTTCAACAGGACCAGATGGCTGCCCCTCCACTCAGTGACGCCCCTTTCACCTAGTGGCGTGATCTCCCTGAGGAATGCTCTAGTCGATAGCTCAGAGGTGACTAAACATTTATATTCCGTATCCAGCGATAATAACGCAGCTGCATCTGAGAATACTGGAGAACACATCACAGATCTAACAAAATACAGACTGATAAATTCATTCAGGAAGGCCGGAGCGGGCTTTTCTTGTGAACTCAGAAAACAATCCTACAAGACTCCTCACGGTTACCCTAACAACAGGGGAAAAAAATCGGGATGGTGTGACTTTCTCATTATTTTGAATTTAGCTTTCTGGTGTGTCATATGGGAAAGAAAGGAAGGACCAAGTAACCACTTGACCTTGGCTTTTCTTTTTCTTTTTTTTCTTTTTTATGTCTTTATTTTATTTTGAGAGAGAGAGACAGGGAGTGAGTGGGGTAGGAGCAGAGAAAGAGGGAGACACAGAATCTGAAGCAGGCTCCAGGCTCTGAGCTGTCAGCACAGAGCCCGACGCAGGGCTCGAACCCATGGACTGTGAGATCATGATGGAGCCAAAGTCAGACGCTCAACCGACTGAACCTCCCAGGCACCCTGATCTTGGCTTTTCTTGAGCACCCTGCCCCAAAATGTTTTTTTTTCCTCCAACTCTTTGGAGTTTGACACAAAGTAAGAGTGGCAAACTCTAGCAATGAGGTGATGGACAGGTTGTAAGGAGTGGAGATTGGTCTCTGCAGATTAACCACAGAGGCCCTGAAAACAGGGCTGGGATATTTCAAGAAGAAATCTCCCGTGAGGTTTCCAGGTCAGGCTGGCTGTGCTGGGATCTCAACGTTGTCAGGAATTTTGCAAGATCATTGCTCATCCTTGACAGAACATGGGTAAGAAGGGAAGAAAATATAGAACTAGCTACTTTGGGATGCAACATGGTCTCATTTGTTTAAGCAGAATTTTGTTCATGGGGTGGGGGGAATGACTCAAAAGCTCCCCAAAGAGAGGTGTGTGGGTTTCTCTCAGTCTTCCCATCTGCCGTTACTTACTAAATATGACATTTCTCTCCGAGGCAGCTGGGGGACTAGTTAAAAGCCCCTGTAAACACACACACTAAATTTCAGGTGCTTCCCCTGTACAGCAGGCCCTGCCTGAGGCAGTTCTGGGTCCAACCCATTCATGTCGGTCCTCGCACCACCACTAGAACACACTTGAAAGAGCTCTGCTGAGATACCAAAGCCTGTTGAGCACCCCCTAGATCCCACGGGGGTCTGGACCTCTTTGCACTAACAACACACTCATCAGTGTCATCAAATAGATTCGTATTCCTCTGATGCCATACTCATGACAGCAAAGCCATGATGATAATGCGAATTTTCATGAAGACATTACTACAGCAGAACATACACAGTGGGCAACTGATCTTTGGTAATTCACAAGCTGGCATGCTGGGTCCCACCAGAATCTTTTAGACCAAGCCCAGAGATGGGGCCAGGATTCCGTCCTTGGAGCTTCTTTGCCTAAAAGCGTCAAATCCTCTCTTTTCGCTCCAAGATGTGATGTCCTGATTCATAGGACGACTGGAAGTCTTAGTGAGATCTCTCAACTACCATGAACACACTTAGGGAGAAACAGATCTGCTGTTGTCAGCTAAAAATGTGTATAAGGAAAGTGGGGAACGAGAGTGGACAAGGTGAGACTTCAAATGACAGGCTACTGTATTTGGCTTTAAGTTTTTTTCTTTAAAAAAATTTTTTTTAATGCTTTTTTTTTTTTTTTTTTTCTAGGAGAGAGAGAGACAGCGTGAGCAGGAGAGGGTCAGAGAGAGGGAGTCATAGACTGAAACAGGCTCCAGGCTCGAGCTGGCAGTCAGCACAGAGCCCGACGCGGGGCTCGAACCCATGAACCGCGAGATCGTGACCCAAGCGAAAGTCAGACGCCCAACCGACTAAGCCACCCAGGCGCCCCAAAAATTAAAAATTTTTTTAACGTTTTTATTTATTTCTGAGAGAGAGAGAGAGAGAGAGAGACAGCATGAGGCAGGGGAGGGTCAGAGAAAGAGGGAGACACAGAATCTGAAATAGGCTCCAGGCTCCGAGCTGGCAGTCAGCACAGAGCCCGACGCGGGGCTCGAACCCACGAACCGCGAGATCATGACCTAAGCGAAAGTCGGACGCTTAACCGACTAAGCCACCCAGGCGCCCCTCTTTAAAAAAATTTTTAATGTTTATTTGTTTTTGAAAGACAGAGACAGTGTGAGTGGGGGAGGGGCAGAGAGAGAGGGAGACACAGAATCTGAAGCAGGCTCTCGGCTCCAAGCTGTCAGCACAGAGCCTGACGCAGGACTTGAACCCATGGACTGCGATCATGACCTGAGCTGAAGTTGGACGCTTAACCAACTGAACAATCCTGGCACCCCAGGTTTTTTCCTTTTTAAATGTTTATTTATATTTGAGAGAGAGAGAGAGAAAGAGCAAGCCAGGGAGGGATAGAGAGAGACACAGTTTGAAACAAGCTCCAGTCTCCAAGCTGTCAGCCCAGAGCCCAACACGGGGCTCGAACCTATGAGACGTGAGATCATGACCTGAGCAGAAGTCAATCGCTTAACTGACTAAGACACCCAATCACCCAGGCTTTAACAGTTTTAAAAAATAACCAAAAGTCTTCAAAGCTTCTTTAATTCTTAGTAAAAATGGGGGGAAGGTAAGAAGGGTGAGAACAGAGAAATGGACCTTAGATGTACATTGTATTTTTAATTTAGGTGCTTCTTCTCATACATAATGTCACCTAATCCCATCAACATTGAGGAGCAGAAGTGGTCATCCCCACTAAGTGGATGAGAAAACCAACCACGAGGGAGAAGTGGCCTATTTAAGGTCACTCAACCAGAAGAACATGACATAAAGTCAGCTATTGCCATTCCAAATGCAATATTCATCCCCAAATTATTTAAATAGTCTCATAGTAGTGTTAGGCCGCAAGCATCCTGCTCAAGCCACCATAACAAGGTTGCATTTACCTACCTTGACCTTGAAATAATATAAATAATACTTCTTTCTCCAATGGAATGGAGAGGGGTCTTCTGTTCTATGAAGTTGAGCATAAACTTGGGAATCCCATGAGTTACATGACCAACCAGCCTATGAGACTATCCTTATTCCCATGTTCCTTGCTGGTGAGGGCCCTTGAGTTGGGTCCTAACTGGTCGAGCTCACATAAGTTCATTGTATTTCCTGGCACTGGCCCGGCCCCTCCATCTGCCCATCTTTAAAAGGATACCATGTTATATTACTAGTTTCAGGAAGGGCAAGACTGATATTGGAAAAATATATTCTTCTTACAACCCATGACCTAACAGTTGACGCCAACGTCACTCTGCAACTCACTAAACATAGTCATCAAGGTTGTTATGTTGGACGGTCAAAACGAATACATAAATAAAGTACACTCTGAACCCAAAAATGGCTTCACTGTCATCCTACAACCATTCCTTAAGTGAGAGACTTCAGTGGATATTGGTAATGGGGAATGAGGGACGTGTTTTGTATTTATAACAATGGATGGGGATTTGCGTGTTTCGATTTCAAGATCCCCACGATTCCAAGAGGAAACTTAAGATGTGTATCTAGGATAATTAACACTTATGCAATCTCAGCGGGAAATCCTTGAGATGTTAAGCCACTAAAAACCAATTTTTTTTTAATGTGTGATTCCGAGAACAAGCTCGTAACACCACATGTGAAATTAGAGAAGATCTCTAAGGCCGGGAACATGAAAAGACTCTCTCTCTTCTGATGGATTATACAGTGGGTGATGGAGAAAAACTATCAATGGCATCTTTCTACTCTTTGTAACAAAATCTTGAAAGGAAAGGAGTTCTAGAAGGTGCATACAACAAAGGTAGACAGGAGATTAATATTTTATGTGACGTTTAAACAAATGTGGTGGCTTTTGCAGCCTTCTCGGTAAACAGGACATGTCAGCCAGCTTCCTAAGATCCTGATCAACTGAAATCCCTTGAAGTGAAGCCCAGCCCCAGACTATTCTACAGAGTGCTGGATGGACACCATTCTATATTTTACTGATTGGTTTTCTGATGGGGAGTGGGGGGATGGTAACAAAGAGCCGGAGAAAACACAGATGCAAAACCCTGTACAGATATTATTTGTTCCCAGTCCACCAAGAACCATCATTTCTGTCCTTTATAGAGATTGAAGACGAGGTTCAGGAAAATCCAAGAAACACCCATGAAATCACACAAAGTGTATGTGTCTGAATGTAGATTTGCATCCAACTCTGCTAGACTCTAAAAAACAAGGTTTGGGGGTGCCCGGGTGGCTCAGTCAGTTGAGTCAGTTGAGACTCTGGGTCAGGTCATGATCTCACGGCTTGTGAGTTTGAACCCCGAGTCAGGCTCTGGGCTGATACTCAGAGCCTCGAGCCTGCTTTGGATTCAGTGTTTCCCTCTCTTGCTCTGCCTCTTCCTTGCTCCTGTTCTTTCTCTCTGTCTCTCTCCCTCTCCCTCTCAAGAATAAACATTAAAAAATTTTTTTAATAAAAAACAAGGTCTTTCCCCCATGTGACATATGTATGTTTCACCCCACTGCTCATGAGTAGAAACCCCTCAATCAAGTTCACTTATAATCAATTAATGAGTGACTTCCTTAAAGACAGATCCCAGCAGCATTTGACGATGGAGCCACAGCTATGGAAGTTTTAAGTTGAATGTCCTAAGCTTTTGAACAGCGACTCAAAAGGAAATATAGGATTTCATGTCTCCTTCAAGTACACATGCCACCTTCAACATAGACCCTAGACCACATTCATTCTTTTGTTCTTCTGAATTTATCTGAATGCTTTTTGATCCCTGACAGTGACTCAGTGAGCATTATCCCAACTCCCTGAATCTTTGAAGGAAGTACAAATCCATTTGCTCTGGGCTGATCTGGGCTCAGGGTTAGATGCCGGCATGAGATGCACCTTAAGATGGAGACTGTTGGCTTGGACTATATGGAGCCTTTGGGTGCCTGGCTGAGCCACCTAGCTCCATCCTCTTCTTTATGGGGACTGGTCATTCTGTAGACCCACTCTCAGGTTTAGGGCTATCTCCCCCTACATTATTCTGCTAATGGCCCTTATTGTGATCTTGCTGGTTCATGCAGAATACACTAGATCTAATCCAGTAGGTAATCTGAGTTGCCTCACATTGGCAACATACATTTTAAACTATGGATCTAAAAAACAACAACATAAATCACTAAAAATCCCCTTGGTTTCTTCTCCTCTGCCAAATGAAGAGCTCGCCACCAAAAGAGTAATCCCTTCATTAAGTACAAAAGACCCACAAAACACTAAACGTTGTGTGATTATTTCTCTTGCCACGCCATATTGGGATACAGAGAAGGTGCAAATTACAAGATGTCCTTATCGATGGAGCGCTGCCATTGGAATAGGTAGAAGTGTGACTCGATGAGAGTGTGTACCTTCGGAGGGAAGCTAAGTTCTCTTAAGTTTCTGTTCTTCTTCCTACTCAGAATTTACTCAGGGTAAATGAACACAGATGACAATGCGGAGTCAATAGGGACTTTTTTCTTCCAAGTCCGTCAAATCTGTGGGATCTTTCACATCATCACCATTTTATTATTTCTGTATTGAATCATTCCAGGAGGACCTCATTCACATCCTTCCCCTTCCCGTCCCGAGGCAAAGACAAAGCTCTCCTGGTCTCGGAAGACACTACTGCTTTCTTCCCAGTCGCCCTCTCCTGCAGGAATTGATGTTTATGGCTGCAGTTACAGTAAAAATAGCAAAAGTCAATATTTGTGCTCTGTATCTGTCAGATAATAAAGCTGGCTGGAGGCATGACCACAAGACATCTGCATGCAACATACAGGGGCTGGTCCCCCCCGTTCCTTCCAGACAGTTTGTCTAAAGATGGCGTCATATTTGTACAGCTGACATTCCCAAATCCCCCGTGTGTGTCCTCGGGGAAGCTCAAGATTTCTGTTTGATTTTTGATCTTGTTGATTCTGGCCTTTGGACTGGAAAAATGTTTTTAAAAAAAAAAAAGGAGAAAAAGAAGAAGAGAAAGAAGGAGCAGGGGAAAAGAAATATGAAAGTCAGAAAATGAAACAATATACATTAAAAAAATTAAAAAAAAAAAAAAAGGGGGGCGCCTGGGTGGCTTAGTCGGTTGAGCGTCCGACTTTCGCTTAGGTCATGATCTCGCGGTTCGTGGGTTCGAGCCCCGCGTCGGGCTCTGTGCTGACTGCCAGCTCAGAGCCTGGAGCCTGTTTCAGTCTGTGACTCCCTCTCTCTCTGACCCTCCCTGCTCACGCTGTCTCTTTCTCTCTCCTAAAAATAAATAAAACATTAAAAAATTTTAAAAAAAAAAAAAAAGAAAAGAAAATGAAACGATATGGAATAACCACTCAGAAAACCATCTAACAGTCCTCCTTGAACTGATGTTTTTATACCTTGTCTAATCCAAAAGGGAGAGTCAGAGACAAGAGGTGGTGGAAAACTTAAAACAAAAGACCCAGGAAAAAGCTGGGAAATCAGGGTTCCCTCGGGGGGTTGGGTTGTAGGTGAAGACCTAGGTTTCAGGTTTATCTGTATGATCTTGGGCAAGAATCTTACTACAGACAAGCCTCAGATTTCTCATCTGTAAAATGGGACCATTACTAGAATCCAAGCTGTAGGGTGGTTGAAAAGATTAAATGGGATCACTGGTGGGGGAGGCAGAGAACGACTTGAGTGCAACCGGTTGGGAACAATACCAGTGATTGTTATTATCCAAGCAAAGCAGTTTGTAAGTGAATCAACTCTACCTCTTCAGCTCCATGGCCTCCTGAAGTGACTCACGCAAGTCACCAAAACAAAAGCAAGCATGAAAAGCCCAAACTCAGGCATTGTAGATGCATTTTTATGTCACATTTCTTTGTGAATTATTGTGCTAGTCAAGGGGCATCTGGGTGGCTCACCCGGTGAAGCATCGGACTTTGGTTCAGGTCACAATCTTGCCGTTCGTGGGTTCAAGCCCCACATGGGACTCTGAGCTGACAGCTAAGAGCCTGGAACCTGCTTCCGATTCTGTGTCTCCCTCTCTGGCCCTCTCCGGCTCTCTGTCCTCTCTCAAAAAATAAATAAACATTTAAAAAAGTTTTTTAAATGAAAAGAACTCTTGTGCTAGTCATTGTTATAATTGCTCTCCAGTTTGACCCCTAATCTCCACTCAGGAATCCTATAGCATTTCGCAGCCTCTTTGCATTGCCGTTCCTATATAAGCTGCCTTCCTGGTCTCTGAATGGGACACATTTTGTAGCACACAAAATGATTTCAGGTGGAAGAAGTTCTGGATTTCTAAAAGCCATTTATTCGAATATGTTTTAGAGAAAATATCATCACAGACTCCATCAGTGCCTCCCTAGATACTACCCTTCGGGTTGAAGATAAAACCGTGGAAAGTCTAGGGGCACCTGGGTGGCTCAGTCAGTTGAGCATCCGACTTAGGCTCTGGTCATGATCCCACTGCTCACGGATTTGAGCCCCACATCAGCTGTGCTGACAGCGTGGAGCCTGGAGCCTGCTTCAGATTCTGTGTCTCCCTCTCTCTGCCCTTTCCATACTCATGCTCTGTCTCTCTCTGTTTTTAAATAATAAATAAATGTTAACCAAAAAATTTTTAAATAAAAGGAAAAGTCTAAAAATTCACAAATTTTCAAAGAATAGTAGAACTTCAGTAAGGCTGTGGGAGGCACCTGGGCGGCTCGGTCAGCCTCGGACTTCGGCTCAGGTCATGATCTCGCAGTTCGTGAGTTCAAGCTCTGCATCTGGAGCCTGTTTCTGATTCTGTGTCTCCCTCTCTCTCTCTGTTCTCCCTCCCTTGCAAGTGCTCTGTCTCTGTCTCAAAAATAAATAAATATTTAAAAAATAAAAAAAAAATAGGCTGTGGCTGCTCACTCCTATTTCCCAGCTCCATACAGTTAAATGGGGTCACATGTCTCTGCTGAGAGGATGTGTTCTGAAGCCCGTATGGTGCTTCCCAGTTGTCTATCACCCTGCCATCATGACTAAGAGGCTGTGTGTTCCAGATGAAGTGGGTACAAGATGGCGGTGCCTCCCACAGCCCGGGTACCTGGGCGACTGCATGGAGCCAAAGCCCTATGGACTCATGACCAATGCCAAGTATGAGGGAAAGAACAAGCTTTTATCGTGTTAATTCACCTTGTTAGTGACCTCGGCACAGTGGGATGTGTGATATGGGAAGGTGGTCACAACAGTGTTTAACACTGCAGGTTCTCAGGGCGCCTGGGGGGGTCAGTTGGTTGAGTGTCCAACTTCAATTCAGGTCATGATCTCACGGTTCGTGGGTTCGAGCCCCACATCGGGCTCTGTACTGACAGCTCAGAGCCCGGAGCCTGTTTCAGATTCTGTGTCTCCCTCTCTCTCTGCCCCTCCCCTGCTCATGCTGTCTCTCTCAAAAGTAAATAAAAAACATTTAAAATAAGATTACAGTTTCTTGATCAGATCGCACTGTCACCTGTATAACATGGTTTCATGTCTTTGTCATTGTCTTGTCAATCCTTTTATGAATATGCTCTATTTGTCAATGGCTCTCTTAAAAGACGTGTAGAGACAAATACGACGTACCAGGTGTGGCTGGAATAAAATGGGAGTTTCCCTCCTTCCATATGAATTCAGCCTAAAACCCGTGAGCCTTTCTTGGGTTCCTCCAGTCTGATGTTGGCTCATATTAAAAATACACTCCTCAGAACCCCTTTTTTGTGGATTTCTCTGAACCTTTTCTTCTCCCTCCTTTTTTTTTTTTTTTTTAATTTATCATACTAGGACCATTTTTATTTTTTTTACTTTGGTCCTTAAAGGTCAGGCTACAGAGAGACTTTTCAAACTTTTTTTTTTTACTTTTTTAATCTTTATTTATCCTTGAGAGAGAGAGACAGAGTGCAAGGAGGGGAGGAACTGAGAGAGAGGGAGACACAGAATCCAAAGCAGGCTCCAGACCCTGAGCTGTCAGCACAGAGCTCAACACGGGGCTTGAACTCACGAACCATGAGTTCATGACCTAAGCCCAAGTTGGACGCTTAACTGACTGAGCCACCCAGGCTCCCCAAGAACATTTTTTTTAAAGAGGAGGAAGAAGAAAGGAAGAAAGGAGAAAGAGAGAATGAATGAATGAAGTGAATACACAGAGCATGTCCTTAGATGATATCACATCACCAGTCTTCAAAAGTGGGACCACTTCTCTGATATTCTTCCATTTCCAATATATCTATTTGATTTTCATTGAATATTGTCTAGTATCTTGTTCAGAGTTACATTCTTCTGATTATTCAACGTCTCCCCTCCCTTTTCACTTGCTTTTGATACTCACTTCTTGCCATTTAACTATACACATCCTATTCTGTAACAATATAGGTTCATTTATTTAACAATTACTTATTGCACACTACTTAATTCCACGCCAGGGAGTCGGCTGGCCATAGAAGTACAATAAGCAAGACAAATATGGACCTGTCCTCATAAAACTGAAAATTAGATGCTTTGGACAGCACTTCCATTTCCTCAGACACCTCTGTTTCCCTCCCTTCGGAGTTACTGTCATTCGTATGGTCGGCTCTTAGCCCATTAAATTGCCACTAGCGATCAAATCATAATTATGCATTCTCTGAAAATCCACCCAAGCCACATTTTAAATTCTGCAGGCATCTTGTAAACGTCCCTATGTGCTCCTGGCTGAGAAGCAGTTCCCCTTAAGCAGAAGGTGTACACGCTGGGATCAGGTGAGGAAAACCCAAGAAAGGGATCCCTGAGTGGATGTCGCTGTCCATGAACATAAGAGCCTTCTCAAGATGTGCTTCCTTCAAAGACCGAAGCGTGTTGTGTGAAACAACTGACATGATGATTTTCCCAGCTGGTGGCCGTTTGGAGAGGAAAACCCTGTGATGCTATTTCTTTCTTGACGACAAATTATTTCAAGAGCTCACTGGATTACTATGGTGGCTTTTATCGTTTGTATTGTAAACGGTCACAGTAGCGATATTTGAAAATACAAATGGGAAAACAGAAGAAAATTAAAATAAACTTGGGTTAGTCACAGAGGGATATCAACAGATTGGTGTTGATCTTTCCATGTTAAAACTTTCAAAATTGCAAACACATATTTGTCACTGTATCCTGTTTGGTATTAGACCATAATAGCATACTATGTTTTTCCTCCTATAACATATGACTACTTCTTGTGCTAGTAAATGGTTTTCTTTCTTTTTTTAAATTTTTAATGTTTTATTTATTTTTGAGAGATAGATAGAGAGAGCATGAGCAGGGGAGGGTCAGAGAGAGAGGGAGACACAGAATCCAAAGACAGGCTCCAGGCTCTGAGCTGTCAGCACAGACCCTGACATGGGGCTCGAACACACGAACTGTGAGATCATGACCTGAGCCAAAGCCAGACGCTTAACTGACTGAGCCACCCAGGTGCCCCATAAATGGTTTTCTAAAATACAATATTAATAATGGTATAGGGTACTGTCATACCATAATTTGTTTTAGGATGCCTTGATATTTTTTAAAGATTTTAAAAATGTTTATTTACTTTTGAGAGAGAGAGAGACAGAGCGTGAGCAGGGGAGGGGCGGAGAGAGAGGGAGACACAGAATCCGAAGCAGGCTCTAGCCTCCGAGCTGTTCACACAGAGCCCGACACGGGGCTCGAACTCACAAACCGTGAGATCGTGACCTGAGCCAAAGTAGGGTGCATAACCAACTGAGCCCTCCAGACACCCCTAGAAATGCCTTAATATTAAACATTGAAGCAGCTCTCAAATTTTTTTACTATTATGAATATCAGTCTGGTGAACTTTCTTAGAGCAATATCATAAAATAAATCTGTATATATTTCCTTAGAATAAATTCCTAGTGGTAGAATTATTAAGTAACTTCCTACTAAAAGTATTCATGTTTTCATTTTACATAAATTCCTAGTATTTTATCAGATTTCTGTCATTTGAATATTAATTTGACTTACAATGTTTGGGAGGTACAGCTATTATTTATTCCCATTGTAGTAAAATATATTTATATTTTATGGTTGCATTTTATGTTATGTTTGGCGCTCCTTTAATTTTTAATTCTTTCTTTCCAAAAACCCCATAAAAGAATTAGATAAATGTGGAGGGTGCCGATTTTTATCAGTGTGGGAGACTGGAGAAGTATGAATTCCATAGGGGGGACTTTTCAAAGCCTGTGGTAGAAACATACAGAAATCTCTATAATACGGAACACACACAAGATCATTTGGAATCATGAGCGGGCCAGCCGATGACTTCTACACAACTACTTAGAAAATACCACAAAATCGGAAGTTAAGTGGTCCGATAATAAATGTTCACAATTTTCTTCCTGTGTTTTCCAAATCTTCTCTAAGTAAATATGGACTTCCCCTGAGATACAGACAAAAATCAGCAAACAAAATACATGAGCAAGGTAGACTGCAGAGGGGGCCAAAGCTGCTTACTTAGTAGATCTGCAGATGACATCTCCTTACAGCAGAAGGGGTCTGAGGGGAGGACTCACATGCCTACGGCTTTCATCGGTATAAAGCAGTGGTTGTTAGCCAAGAGTGATTTTTGTCCCCCAACTCTCAGGGACACTTGGCAATGCCTGGACACATTCTTGGCTGTCACAAGTGGGGACCCCATTGGTATCTCGTGGATAACGTCCAGGGATGATGGGAAATATCCCACAATGCACAGCCATACCTTTCGCAACACATAGTTACTTGGCTCAAGATCACAGTGGTGCCAAAACCAAGAAACAGTATACGGGCTTTGGCATGAGCGATCTCTAAACTGGGGTGCAGGTGACCCAGGAAGTGCCCAAGATTCTACTTTAGAGTGCAAGAAAAAAATATTAAAATTTCAGTTCATTTTCATTTCCCCCAAAGTCATAGTAATTTTTATTAATACTTGTATAGATAGACACTGTTCCCCTTGCACAGTCTGGGCGTGCCTCCAGTCACACTTGACATTTAGTCTGAAACGCACTGAGGGATGACAGAGGACCACAGCACAGAGGGGCTGGCCATGGCCACCATTTGTTGGCTCGCAGACTACTGTAACTTTCTGCAGTTGACAGGTGCTACATCACATTTGTTTATGGACGGTGTCATGCAATTTTGACTGAGTCGCCTCTCACAACATGCACTGACACCTTGAAAAGATCTTGTAAAGGATCAGGCTGAATGAAGATGGCATTTGTAATGCGAACACCAGCAACGGGAAGATAATGGCTGACCTCCGTCTCAGAGCAAGCTCTTTGAGACTCAGATTAGAGGAAGAATTGACAGCATTCTCTGATTTTTAAAAAATTTTAAATGTTTACTTTTGAGACAGAGACAGAGAGAGCAGGGGAGGAGCAGAGAGCGGGGGAGACACAGAATCCGAAGCAGGCTCCAGGCTCTGAGATGTCACCACAGAGCCCAACACAGGGCTTGAACTCACAAGCTGTAAGCTCATGACCTGAGCTGAAGTTGGAAGCTTAACCAACTGAGCCACCCAGGTGTCCCAGTCAACTGACTTTCAACAGCAGTGCTAAGAGAAGTCAGTGGGGAAAGAATAAACTTTACAACAAATAGCATTGAGACAACAGATGACCCACATGCAAAAGAATGAACGTACCTCAAACCTTATGCAAACGTTAACTAAAAATGGATCAAAGACCTAATATAAGAGCTAAAATGATAAAAATCTTCTAAGAAGACATAAGTGAACATCTTTGTGACCTTAGAGTAGGTAGTGTTTTCTTAGATACCACATCAAAAGCACAGGTAGCCAAAAAAATTAAAAAGGTGAGTCAGGCCTTGAGTAGCCAGTCACAGTACAAAGATTACTTTTAAGTGAAAACACTTGAGCTAAAGAAGATGGGGAAAAGTTTTTTATCTGAATTTCCCTTATCAGACTAGAATAGACCTTCTAAGAAACACAGCTGCCAGTGACCTCACTCCTAGGGAGTTTCCAGTGAATTCAATTGCAGAGACAGTGTGCCCCGTTCCATTAGCATCAAAAGGTCCAAGAGACTCTTCCAGACCTTCCCAATGAAGCCCTAAAAACAAACAAACAAAACAAAACAAAATACCTTCAAGTTATATAACCCTTTCCTATTTGGCTAATGAGGGAGATACACTTCACTGAATGCATAAATAAATAGACCTTGCTCTTTCTCCTCTTAATCTGTTTGCTGTTCATTAATTTGCATACCCCCAGTCACTGAACCCAAAGAGGTACAGGAAGTTTTCCTCCCGACAACCGCATTCAAAATAAAAACTTCTGTGCTTCAAAAGACACGATCAAGAAAGTGAAAAGCCAAACCAAATAATAGGGCAAAGTATTTGCAAATCATGTACCTAATAAGGGTCTAGAATCCAGAATACAGGAAGAATCATACAGTAAAAAGACAACCCAATTAAAAATTGGCAAAATGGTTGAATAGATATTTCTCCAAAGAAAGCAAACAAATGGCTGAGAAACACATGAAAAGATGCATATCCATCAATAGTCATTAGGGAGACGCATTTCAAAACCACAGTGATACCCACCAAGATGGCCAGAATCAAAAAGACAGACAAGCATTGTCGGGAATGTAGGGAAATTGCAATCTTTGAACGTTGCTGGTGGGAACGTAAAGTAGGAAAGCCACTTTGGAAAACAGGTCGGCAGCTTCTTAAAATACGAAATACAGAGTTACCATATGACACAGCCATTCGATTCCTAGGAATATACCCAAGAGAATGGAAGACATATTTCCACATAAAAACACTTGTAAACTTGTTCTTAGTGTCCTCATTCATGATAGCCTCAGACCGGAAATAATCCAGGTACCCAATAAGCAATGAATGGATAAACAGATATGTGTGTCCCTAAAAAAGCACATCCATACAGTCATAAAATGGAATAAAGTACCAACACATGCCACAACATGGATGAACCTTAAAAACATGCTAAGGGAAAGAAGCCAGACACAACGAAACGACATATTGTATGATTCTTTTTTTTTAAGTTTTATTTATTTATTAATTTATTTAGACATAGAGAGTGAGTGGGGCAGAGTACAGCAGGCAGAGAGAGAGGGAGACAGAAAATTCCAAGCAGGCTCCACACCGTCAGTGCAGAATCAGAAGGGAGTCTCGACCTCACAAATCATGAGACCATGACGTGAGCAGAAACCAAGAGTTGGATGCTTAACCGACGGAGCCATCTAGGTGCCCGCACCTGTGTGACTCTAGATGATTTGAAATAGGTTTTATTGGGGCGACTGGGTGGCTCAGTTGGTTGAGCATCCGATTTCAGCTCAGGTCATGATCTCACGGTTCATAGGTTCAAGCCCTGCATCGGGCTCTGTGCTCACAGCTCAGAACCTGGAGCCTGCTTGGGATTCTGTGTCTCCCTCTCTGTCTGCCCCTCCCCCATTCGTGCTCTGTCTCTCTCTCTCAAAAATAAACATTAAAAAAAAAAAACTTAAAAAAAGAAATAGGTTTTATTATTACTTAGGTTTCGTAAAGCCAACAGAGACGTTGAGCAATCTGCGCCTTAACTATCTAATCCCAGTTTGGGTCTTAGCTTAACAACTGGCATTGAGAAAAGAGTCTATTACTCAGTTTCCAGAAGGAGGGGCTCTCACCAGACGTGAGAGGTCACGTGAGAAAACACAGATATGGCAGGAGGCAGAGGGAGGGTGGGCACCCACGAGCCAGAGTGTCGTCGAGATGCTCATGGGAAGGAAGGGCAAGCAAGCTTAGGCAGCAGTTTGGGCAATTCCAGTGACTCCGGGGTGGGGGCGCCGTCGCTAGCTGTCTGATACCCGGCCCTAGGGTAATAAGTGTGCGTGCTCGTGTGTAGTGGCCCAGGTGTGAGAGCTCCTGACAGGGGGTGAGTGGAGGTGCCTGTGGGGGATCTGTTGGTTTGCATTTGAAAGGCACACTTCCTGCTGCGTTGTTTCCTGTCTCTAGGAATTAGCTACCCCTGGAAGAGTCAGCCACCTCAAGGGTTGGCAAGTCCCTTGATGTCAAAGCTCTAGAAAACAGAAAATAAAAGACATGGGGAATCTACACGAAAGGACCAGAACAGGCAAATCCAGGAAGTCAGGAAGTCACAAAGATGTGTGGTCACCCTTCATCGGGGCCCCTGGGTGGCTCAGTCGGTTACGTGTCTGACTCTTGATTTCAGCTCAGGTCATGATCTCCTGGTTCCGGAGTTCGAGCCCCGCAAAGGGCTCTCTGTGCAGACAGCTCGAAGCGTGCTTGGGATTCTGACTCCCTCTCTCTCTGCCCCTCTCCATCTTGCTCTATTCCTCCCTCAAAAAACACCGAAAAACACCAAACTGTACGCTTTCCAAATGATGAATCTGGTGCCACATGAATTATACATCAATAAAAAAAAAAAAAGAAAAGATAAGTTTTAACAGGGGAAAAAAACATGCTGGGGAAAAACACTCTGTAATTATGAAGGCTTCCTGTTGGGGAATGATTTGGGGGGAGAAAATTGGCTTTATGATTTTCCTATAGTCAAAAAAAGGAATATTGGCAAAGTCAGTTTCTTAAGGAAAGCAATTATTTTTTTAACTTTCATTTAAGGCATAAGTGGTTCGAACAATGGTTTTAGGTTGGACTTTAATCAAAATATGGCTCATGTTGTGGGATCTAATAGATGTTTGTTCCCCCTGTTTGGTACAGAACGCCAGGTACTGAAGGGTTAACTGTATCCCCAGTTTCCAAGGGGCGTGTGACCCACACCTGACCAATCAATCGAGGTGTCATATTACCATAGACATAAAGATTGATTGAGCCACTCGGACCAAATTATCAGTTAAATGAAGCCACTATGACCCAATTCTGAAGCTTCTGTGTGAAGACAAGAGCTAGATTTCTTTCTAGTGCGGGGGCGCCTGGGTGGCTTAGTCGGTTGAGCGTCCGACTTCAGCTCAGGTCATTATCTTGCGGTTCGGGGGTTCGAGCCCCGCGTCGGGCTCTGTGCTGACTGCCAGCTCAGAGCCTGAAGCCTGTTTCAGTCTGTGACTCCCTCTCTCTCTGACCCTCCCTGCTCACGCTGTCTCTCTCTCTCTCTCTCTCCTAGAAATAAATAAAAATATTAAAAAAAAAAAAGACTCCCCTATGAAATCTTTCTTAAAAAAAAAAAAAGATTTCTTTCTAGTGCAGTCTAGTGGCAGGATAGGAATCTAGAGAGCAAAATCAACAAAGAGACAACAGGACACAGGGACATATTGCCTCCTTTGACATTGCTTATGCACCTGGATTAAGTCGCGCCTGAAGTTTATGTGCACCTGATGTTTTGGTTTTGAAAGCTGGCTTTTTCGTTGTTTGTTTTAAGCTAGGTTTAATTGGGTTTCCTGCCCCTTACAGTCAAATAAGTCCGAGAGGAAACCCAGAAAATGCTTTCAGGGGGAAAAAAGAAAACCAACTCAAATAATATAACGCATAAATGATCTTGCTAAGGAAATAAATGAGCTAGTGTTTATCAATCGCTTAATAGGATTTATTGGGTCTGATCCTAGCAACCATGTGCCTTATTTTGCTCCCGCGTTGTTAGCTACATCGTAAGCATAAAGTCTGATATCCTTGGCCATTCTTTTGAAATCAAGAATGAAAAAAAAAATGATGCTCTTGGGAAGGAAAAATTTTCCTCCATCCTCGTAGGTCTGTGTTCAGAGTCCTGCAAATTAAATTAGCAAAAGACAAGTTGGCCAAAGAACGGATTTTTATTCACGTACTATGTATGTAGGAGTTCACAGGAAAATGAGTCGGGGTTGGGGGGTGCATGGGCTCTTAGGAGAATGCGTGGGAGGTAGGACAGTTTTTTGACAATGTCTGTTTGGGTATGATACTGACCCCTTCTCTCAGAGAAGAGAAAATTAAAGTTGCTCCCCAAAAGAGGATTTAGGACAATTGAGTTCTTTTGAGGGGGTCTCTGCGTTTAGGCAGATAAAGGATATCAGGAACACAAATGCCTTCAACTCAAGATAAGGCTTATGTTACAGTGGTTTATTCCGCATCCCTTCAGTGCAAATTACTCAACATCCACACAGCTAGTTATGGAGCAAAACAAAGAACTAAAATAAAAGCCATGTTGTCTGGCTCCAGCTGTGAACTGCAGTCTCCTGGATACGCTAAAATTACCATCTTTTCTTATTCTTCAAGCCATTGAACAATTCTCCCCCCAAAACTTTCAGATCTTAGCTTTGCTCCCATTAAGAAAAAGAGAAATCATCACACAAATGTGAATGCGGCAGCTCCTTGGGTCTTTAAATGGTTCCTGAATGTCAAATATTTTTGCTCTGTGTAAAGCGCCAGGCATTTATCTTATTATGGCTATCTTTTGCTTTCTGCTTTTTTTCTTCTTTGGGAAAAAAATATTTGCAGAAGAAAAAAGAGAGAAATATGTGCCTTTCCAGCCACGACAGACTAGCTGTATGTGCCTGTCGGCAGCCATTACCATCGGATTGACAGTCCCAGCTGTCGATAGGCTGTGGCAAAACAGGAGAGAGAAGGCAATTCGTCAGGACGCTGGGCAAATGGGCATGTCTTAATGTTGCCATTTTCCTTATGGTCATAATAACCCCCTGCATAGCACACCTGGAATAATTTAACTGAGTTTGACCGATCAGTTGAGAAATTATTGGAAACGTATGTGGTCTCTCTTTTTCTGCCAGGGGCCAGTGGGCTCGGCGGTGAGCATGCCCTCTGAGGCCGGTGATGTGCTGACATGCCACTGACCGGGGTTCACAATTATCCAAAGGATGCCCTTTCCTGTCCCCGACCACACGAGCCTAGCTCTGACTCCGTATGCAGTGGACGTGACGGTCACAGATTGGCTGCCAAGAGGTGTGTTACTGTTTTTGTGTTCGGTGGAATTAACCGCCATCATGTAAAACTCAGGAGCTCACATTAAAATGCTTCCATTCTGGCTTCTCTTGAAGTATCAGAATGTTTGGCCCAACTGGGCTTCCATGTTCACACATTAGTTGGCCGGAGTTGGCTGGTATCTCACATCTAGACACGAGGCATGCGTTCCCGGGAGCTGTGCTCATCACGGCCATTCGACAGCCATGTCTTCCATTTATGCTGTCTGCTTGGGCGCCGGAGACAGCTGAGTGTGCTTTCCCTAAGGCAGAAAAGAACTACTGGGGAAATTTCTCTTAGCCCTAAGAGCATTGGTCCAATTTCTCCTGGACCTGACCAGGTCCATACTGTGACCAATCACTGCCTTTGATAGGGTGAGAATTACTAGCTGTTCATCCAGAGGGGATTGTGGAAGTGATTCTGATTTCTCTCTCTTCTCTATCTCTCTCTGTCAATAGGAAGGTGGGTAGGTAGGTAGATGACAGGCAGATAGATAGATAGATAGATAGATATACATAGAAGATAGATGATAGATATACATAGATAATAGATGATAGATAATACATAGATAATAGATTATTGATAGGTAGATAGACATAGATAATAGATGGATAAATAGATAAGATATAGAAAATAGGTAGATAAATAGATATACATAGAAAATATATAGACAGATAGATATACATAGATAATGATGATAGATAATATATAGATCATAGATTATTGATAGGTAGATAGACATAGATAATAGATGGATAAATAGATAAGATATAGAAAATAGATAGGTAGATAGATATACATAGATAATAGATATATAGATAGACATAGATAATAGATGATAGATAGACATAGATGATAGATAGACATAGAAAGTAGATAGATAATACATAGATAATAGATGATAGATAGACATAGATAATAGATAGATCGATATATGACATAGATAATAGACAGATTGATCAATCGATAGATAATATATAGATGATAGATGATCAATACACATAGATGGTAAATAAATAAAGTAGATAGAAAATACATAGATAATAGATGACAGATAAACATAGATAATAGATAGGTGGATAGATAGATAATATATAGATAATAGATGATAGATAGACATAGACAATAGATAGATAATAGATAAACATAGATAATAGATAGATGGATAGATAGATGACATAGATGATAGATCAATAGATCGATAGATAGGGATAGGAAGAAATACACACACACATTTTCACCCCTTTCCTTTTGTCTCGGTGAGAAAACACCCAACTTCCAGCTTAGCAAGCCCACATCTGAAAGCAAAGACGTTTGAAGTAATAATCAGTCATAAACTGATTCTTTATCACTGTCTCACAAATGGAGACTGTTTCTTGCTATCTCCAGCCATGTGTTAATGGTTTCTCTGAGGTCACCTGTACAGATAGATCTTTTGAATTTCCCTTGGAACACATGTGGTTTTAAGCTAGATGTTAATTGGAAACATTTATAGTGTCAAACATTTGATTAATGCTCTGGGTTTTAATTGAAAGGAATAAGCATTTCTTAAATCAACTCTTCACAGTAATATAGCTTAAAAAAAAAGATTCCTAGAAAAGGTTAAACATGTATTTGAAAACCAAGTAACTTCTTTTTTTTAAGTTCGTCATCATGTATACTGATTCGCCATCATCCCCTTTAAACAAATATTTTGGGGACAATTATCAGTCCATTGATCGTTAGAAAAATATAATCAGATGCCCATAAACACAGTTCTGCTTCTGGCTGATGGCCAGTCAAAATTCAGAAACGTATTGATAGTGATTCCACTCTAATGTGTTTTTGGTGAAACACAGAACATTCTACATGTTTCACACTTTGGAGAACAAGGGCTAAGAAAGGGAAACCTATTGTCTCCGCGTGAGGCTGGCTGTGTGTGCCTGAGACCCTCTAAACTGAAACAGTTAAGATGGGGCTTGGGGACTGAGCATAGGGTAATATCCTCCAGGTGCGAGGAGTCCAAAGCGGGACCCAGTTGCGTTCAGAAGAAGGTGCATTTTGACTTTAATTTTTGTTCGTAAAGAACCCAAATTGGGTCTCCAGATGGTGCCCTGTAGACATAATTAAGCATTGCAATAAATCACATGCCAGTGACATGGCAATTACTCTTGGGTTCTCAACCCCTCCGCTGTCAGGTGCTCAGAGGGGCACACCCAGGCATTCTTTAAGGTGTTCTGGAACAATGATATGCCCTCTATTAGGGGCCCAGAGTGGGGATGCCATCACTCGCTTCTCACTGTCAGATAATAGGTGCAAGATGGAGTCTGGTGTGGAGTCCTTACTGACACCCTGTTTTTAGTACAGGAGAGAATCCAAATAAGGGGGTAAAGTGTCACAGGCTCGAAATGGGAAGAATTAAGTATGCCCCCCAGGTCTTTGATTTTTCACACCAAACAACTTGCTTCGGCCCTCCCCCCACCCCGCCACTGAATGAACTACCTGATAGATTGTTTAGGGCCCATCTATTTTTTGTCCCTCTGTTCATTCTACATGGATGCATTCCAGTGTCCCTCAAACTCAAGTTACGTGTAAACATCTTTATGACTCCCAAGAATCTGGCCGCAGACACGCCCAGGACGTTTGCCTGAGAAACACGGACTCAGGCACTTAAAATCTTACTCTTCGAAAATGTCTTACAAGGCAGAATAATCACGTATAATAGAAATAAGTGTCATTTTGGGGGGCGCCTGGGTGGCTCAGTGGTTAAGTGTCCAACTTAGGCTCAGGTCATGATCTCACGGTTCGCGGGTTTGAGCTTCACATCGGGCAGAGCCTGCTTGAGATTCTCTCTCTCTGCCCCTCCCCTGCCCGTGTGCTCTGTCTCTCTCTTTCTCAAAATACATTAATTAATTAACAAAAAAAGAAAGAAATCTCAGGGACACCTGGGTCCTGGGTGGCTCAGTTGTTGAGCGTCTGATTTTGGCTCAGGTCCTGATCTCATGGCTCATGGGTTCAAGCCCCATATGGGGCTCTGTGCTGACAGCTTGGAGCCTGGAGCCTGCTTCAGATTCTGTGTCTCCCTCTCTCTCTCTCTCTGCCCCTCCCCCGCTCACACTGTCTCTCTCTCTTCAAAAATAAATACACATTTAAAAAAATTTTTTAGGAGGGAGGCAAGATGGCGGAGAAGTAAGGAGCTCCGTACTTGCACTCGCGCCCATACATCACACAGAAAAGATCTGAAGCCATTGGAAACCATATAAAACCTGAGAGACTGGGAGAAAAAAGGACGCAGAATCCACTGAGAAAGCCTTCTAACGTGAGTGCGAACCGGGGAAGGTAAAATCAGCCCAGGATCGGAGCCTCCAGGGTGGGAGGCGATCCCCCTCTACCCTCTACGGGGAGTGAGAGGGGAAAAGGAGAGAGTCCGAGACAGAAAAATCTCCGCTCGGTGCATAGAAAGACCGTACTTGCCAAATATCTGCACACCAGGTCCCCTCGCGACAACTGGTCCTTGGGGAGGCTGAGC